>NW_006499591.1:55888-93650 GCF_000471905.2 Amborella trichopoda | reverse complement strand
AGAGAGAGAGAGAGAGTTGCTCAGTTGATCGATTTCGACAGGTTCTTGTTACAACCGAAGTTGGGGAGGTCATATCAGCCAAAAACATTTTCAGTATAGAACCATGGATCGACGATATGGGAAAATTATAGATAAATACATACGTAGTGGCCTTATGAAGCCTGAAGGTCAAAAAAATGACGTCTAAGTTATGATTTTTACCTAGATCGTTAAGATTTCACATGCTCCCTGATGAATTGTTCAAGCTGTGAAATCTCACCAGTCAGGCCCGATGCTTCCCCAATAGTGACCTCGTTGACACACTGAGAAAACAAGAAAGGTTGCCCTGAAACACCAAGTGTAAACTCATTGCTGATGTCAGCTTCAGAAACAGCATTTCTTGACGTACGAAGCTTGTCTCTGCAAATCACCAAGCATGGGAAAACATTCATGAAGAAAACTGAAAAGCAACTTCAATTTCCACAAATAATGAAAAGCTTATTTTCAGACCAATGCCATAATGCACCATATTTCTTTTGAATGGATGTTAACCTAAACTTTCATGGAATACTAAATACAAAATATTGTGAAAATCGGGGTCAAGATCTTGCTCTAAACAGCCATATATCCTATATTTTTGGATAACTTATGTTACAAAAATACTTTTCGAGTAATAGCCATTGCAAGGCGCAACGGCGAACATTTCATGAGAAGCAAGGAGAGATCACCGGTCCTGGTATTAAATTAATACTCTCCATATGTTCCGCCTTACTTTATAATGATCATTCCGAGCTTGTTTGGATGTACTTATTATAACTAATAATCACTGTTCCAATCAAATTAATCCAGATAATTCATTATCTGATGTTTGTCAGTCTCTCTCATAAAATTATCAGATATATATTTATAGGCAGTTTTACATACAAGTTTATCTTTTAAAAAAGCTGTTTGTACTTTGTTTAAAATAAATTGCTGAAAAACACATGTTTTTAGCCAAAAATAACTAAAAGCAGCTAAAAATAGCCCCAAAAATTAAATAATTATATAATATTATATAAAGTACAAGGTTTGTAGTTGTACCAAATAGCTAACAAAATAATATTATGCAGAGTACACTATTTACAAATAAGATAGTAGGCTTATTTTTTGCAAATAAAATATGCACAATCACAAAGTTTGTTAAATCATCTTTGTGAAGGCTCACATAAATAACAGCACTCCTTGTAAATTAACAATTTAAGAAAAAAATCGAGTGGTTCCTAAAATTGTAGAAACATTGAAAGTAGTTGTAACAATTAATGGAATAATAGTTTGTACGATTTATCAAAGGCTGAGTACCCTCATTGTAGATTTGGAAACTCGCTAAGAGAATATAGGCAGCAACTATGAAGAACTCAGAAAAGAAAATATCAACTTAAATCCATACATTTCTTTTTCAAGCTGTTTCCTTATGAAATCCTTGGAGTGTGCTGTCACTTTATCAGTCTTGTTGCAGAGAATTAGAACCGGGATTCTCTTCTTGACAACACTTACCTTCGTCAGAATATCATAGAGGTACCTTTCAATAATACAAGGAAAAAGAACCATCAAGAAAAACAATACAAGCAAAAACAGATTAGAAATCAGGTTAATTGCCAATACTAACAGCTTCGGACAAAGAAAAAGGGCAAGAAAAATTACTCAGCAGCAGCTCGACAATTTGGCAAGAAATCCAAAGCATCAACAATGAATACTAGTCCAGCTGCCTGGGACAAGTATTCATCCAGTTTGGGCCTAAGGCGAGAATGCCCTGGGACATCGACTACATGCACAGGCTTTATCTTCCCCTTCTGTTTAAAGGACAAGAAGAGTGAGTCTTCATCTCTGTCAATTTCAGTATCAACTTACGTACGTGCATGCAACAGAGAGAACACAAAAGAATGAGAGAGAGAGAGAGAGAGAGTTAGAGAGAGAGATCTTATTATCAATTTTTTGTGTGTGGATGTAGTGGAGAGCAAACACAAGAGACACAAGGAGACGACACTTCCATAGCAACCATACCTTTGAAGTCTCTGAGTGAAGCACGAAACTGCCCTCATTTGGTTCCATTGATGTAACAGTACCTTGGTGCGAGGAGCCATCTCGAAGCTAGTCCAGGGCAAAAAGATTACAATCATCACAAAACCCAAATAACCCTATTAAAGAAATGCAAACTAGAAAAATACAGAGGCAATATAAAAAAAAAGGATAAAGAGCACAATGTTTCAAAGATAAAGAGCACAATGTTTCAAAGGTTTGATACGTTCTTATCAATTAAGAAGTGAGTTATTACTTATCCTGCTGGCAATAAAATTACGTTTTTCTAATGCTTGTAGACATAAATTAGAAGACTAATTTTATCATGCAAGAATATTTACTTTTTATTTTATCCACACACGCATACTCACATGTGTATGCGCATGCACACACACACAAACTAAAAGGTAACAAGGTACAGAAAGGCATCCCTAGCTCTAAGAAGCACCCGCATGTATAAGGGACCCATACCCCCCATGCCATAGCTAAGATACTTGGATACAACTTATATAAGCATTTGCCATAACATGATACCGACATTCTAAGTTTGTAACCAAATACTCTTAAGCAAAGAGTTAAAAACAAAACTCAGGTTGAGTGTCAATTCAAACCAAAACCATTTACCTTAGCATGTTATTCTTTTATGTTATTAACAAGGGAATCCAAAAAAATGTTAAGAAAAGGAAAAAAAGCACCCCCCCCCCCATCCCAACAAAAAAGTCTACTAATCTTTTCCAAGGCTTTTTTAAAGTTTAAAACAACACCCTAAAATGAAAATGTAAGGTATGTGTTATTCTTTTGTTACATTCCTTAGAATATTAAAATACAAGAATTAATTATTAACTCATAGAAAAAGGTAGTTTCCTATAATTTGCTTAAAATATGTATTGGACTTTAGAAAAATTGATAAATATATAAATATTTGATTATTGGTATTGTATTGGATAAATCGTATATATTATTGGATGTTATCTCCGATATAACTTCTTCAATGAAACCTATAAATATCCAATGTATTCCGGTTTCTCAAATCTCTGGATATATATTTCCAAAAAGCGACTAATTGAAACAACAAGCTGTAAAGAAAATAAATTTAACAATAAAAACAGTCAGGAAAATTCTAAATAGACACAGAAACAAGAAAGATAATCAGACAAATTCACTTGAATCATAAGAGTTCTAAATACTTTCTCTCTTTTTCTTTTGAAACTGTTAGCATTTGTATTAAGAACTAGAAGTTCTGACAAAATTATTGAGAGCATAGCGACTTGAAATCATCGCCTCCCTTGAGTTTATGTGAAACTTACTGCGTAATCGGAATTGATTTTGTAAAGCATAGCAACTTGACACAATCGACTTATTCTAGAAAGCCTTTTACAGAAATTAGGTTATTAACCTAATGAAACGGATAATCCAAATAGTTTACTATCCTCATTGAAAGGACCAAGTCTCTAATGTGTCTGACTCAAAAGCATGGCGTTTCATTTCTCTGACATATACAATTCTCACTAAGTTGGAATTAAAAAAATTCTCACTAAGTTCTCCCAAAAAAAAAAGGAAAGAAAAAACTCATTTAAAGTTGAAATCAAGATTCCACCAACAAAGATGTATTTACAAGATGGAACTTTGATCACTAATCTGGGAACATAACTAGAAATCCAGATTTTCAGAAACATAGATAGGATTATCAATGCAAAACAGTAACTCTAATTGCGAGGTTCCTACATCTAAGCTTTCACAAACCCAGCCATATGGAAAGACAATTAAAGAAATATCCAAGCGAGCAAGGGTCACATGTTGACAACTTTGTTTGAAAGATTAGCAGTTAGTGTGAGCAAGTTATTGAGAGCAAACCAAGCTTCACAAGGTAATCAACAGAAAATATGATTTTAAAAAGTACAGCCAACAGAAAATATGACAGCGAATAAGTACAAAAACTACATTAGGAAAGCCAAGTGTAGGGATCCTATCTACCATATGCCCTCCAAATCAGTCAAAAAAACTTCATAAATATGAAACTTCCAACAATATGGATAATTGCACCTGCATCAACAATTCAACATAGAAACAAATACACCAAGCAAGGAAGTGCTGAATCAAGAAGTAAACTTTGTATTACAAAGGCATAATGCCTATTAAAGAGGTAGGCTGCATTGATAATTATTAAGCTCTTGTTTCCCATCCGACATGTTTGTGTCGAAACAAGTTATTCCAACTTACATAATCTCATAAACAGCCACACCAGGAGAGCTCAAGGAGGAGCATTTATCTTTACACAATGGTCTGTAATAATATTTTTTTCTTTTGAAAAGTTGTAATAATGTTTTTCCCCAAAGCGAAGACCAAATCTAGGTCTTCCTAATACAAGACAAACTGTACATATGATGTCGGCCATGTCACCCTTCAAAAAAAATCCTAGCACACTCAGCTTTTTAAGTGCTAAAGACTTTCATCCTGCATCACACAAAGGCTGGCCCTAGACCTGTAACTTCACCATGATTGCACAGGGACCCTACAGCACAACCCTGCCAACTCTCACCCCCTCTAACATATCGAAGCCACATAGAACCCTACAGGCCTATACTATTTGAAATGTACAAGAATCCAACTACATGGAGTATCCCATTGTCCTTTGAGAGAATTTTAAGCCAATGGAACACTCTTCCTCTACAAAGAAAATTCATACCAAGTAATCCCATTTCACTAGTTGTCTGAATCATAGTTGTTGGAAACACCTAGGAACCCGAATCGTTTTAGGAACCAGAATTGCAGAATTGCGGCCGGCTAGAAGATTCATGTCTTAGGAATTCGATGTCCGAACAATAGGAATCGCTAGGAACGAGATTCCTAGTTTTTGAGAATTGTGATTCAACCGGAATAGATCCAAGTTTCATCCACATATGGAATCTAGATTCTGTCCTCCTTGGAATCAAGATTCCCATCTCCTTGGAATCGACACTTCAGAAGTCAAGATTCATTAATATGCGGAATCGAGTTTTTGACATCTATGGAATTGAGTTTCTGACATTTGTGGAACAGAGATATGTTGTTGTTTCGAACCGTGATTCTAACATATTTGGAATCAAGTTTCTGAAGTAAATGGATTAGAGATCCATGGCAGTTTGAGATCGAGATTTACAATAATATGGACTATGGAATGCGTTTGATGACCCCTACCAGGAATCGAGATTCCATTTTTATGGAGAAGGAAGCCACAAACACATATTGAGCCTCATCAACTTGAGAACCTATATTGGATGTCTCTTATTAGAAGGTTTCTAAAATTTTAAAGTGATTGTGTTGACTATTGAACTTATGGTCATTATATACAAAAAACAAATATTTCTAAATTGCTTCATTATTATAAAGACAAAGTAGGATTATGTCTATGCCATGGTTTTACTTTTAATTGTACGTGTTGTATTTATCAGTTTTATTTTAAATTTAAAGTAAAGGCCATCCAGAGTGGCACAAGTAAAATAATGAAACCGTGCAACGACTACAAGCATTCGAAGGAAGATTTCTACTCCAATTGATGTGGAATCAAGATTTAATCCTTGCAGGAATCCAGATTTGATATATTTGGGAACATCTACCCACAATTAATGGATTCAAGTTTCTAAAGATGTGTTGGATCAAGATTCCGAAATTAAGGAATCAAGTTTCCTTGGTTTCGATAAATGGTTTCTAAAAATGTGTTGAATCGAGGTTCCGAAATTAAAGAATCGGGTTTTCTTGGTTTTGAAAAATTGTTTTTGAAGATGTGTCGAATCAAGAGTCCCAAATTAAGGAATCAAATTTCCTTGGTTCTGAAAAATGGTTTCCATGGAGATTCCTTAACGAAAACGCGAAATCAGGTTTCGGAACCGGAAACGCGAGATCGGTGGAGAGATTCCTGTAACTATGGTCTGAATCCATTCGTCAACCTCCCTTGAAAAACTCACCCAGTATCAGTACAATACTAATGTCAAACAAACATCACATTTAACTCCCCATAACACAAAATATTCACCATGTGCTTTTGCCCATAACAGAAGTAACACCTAGCAATAACTGCCTCCCTTTATCATGTCTTAAGCAATAATCTCAAAAACCCTGCAGGATCTACCCCTCTGGTTCCTCCACAACTCTATAATATATCACATTTACACATGTTTCATACATAGTTCAAAAATTCGGCCGCCTGACCGCTTTGGTGGAAAAATTTTCAAAACGCCTAGGCGCAATCTAGGCGGGTGCATAAGGTGTTTTGCATCTGGGCGCCGCCCACCAAGGCGGTTTGAGCACTACCTAGGTGTTATTGTCTGGGCGGCCGCCTAAGCACCACCCTATGACAAATTTCTGGCAGGGAAAAAAAACCCTTGGGTAATTTTTTGGTTTCAAGGGGTATTTTAAACCCCCAATATACAATCCGTGGCCTTTAGGGTCAGAGAAAACCTTCAAAAACCACTATTTTGTAATTCATCGAAAGATCGATAAATTTTATATTTTTCCGATTTCTTCCCAAAACAAAGACAATAGTTCATGGGTGGATTTGGAGCTTCTAAAAGTTGATTTTGAGAACTTTTGGCGACCTAGTAGATGAGGTTTGCACCGACACCGATTTGATTTTGATATTTTTAAAGTATTATCATATTTGAAAGAGGGTTTTGATTTTATTTTGCTACAACACATTATGTTATGAATCATGTGTTTTTTTCTTTTATTTTTTATTTTTACAATATATTTACATGTTTGTAGTTAAAAGATTGAATTTTTTCTCACTTGGATGATGAAATTGAGCATATAATGTATTCTTTTATTGTTTTTTTCGTATATTTCATGATCACGAGGAGTTTGAAGCTTTAAAATTGCCCTAAAAACTACCTAAAGCTATAAACCAGCCCTAAGAACTCCCCTATTTTTTATTTTTGGGGTGGGAGGGGTTTGATATTGTTGAGGGCTCCCTGTCCTTGGGCGCCCGCCTAGGCGGCCAGGCACCCAAACCGCCTAGGAGCCCGAATCCCTTTTTTTGAACCTTGGTTTCATATAAAGGTGCCATAAAGACTGATACCATACCTGTTAGTAGATCTTTTTGCTTGATATAATACCTAGTAGTTGATCATGATGCCCATTAGTGTCATTGGGTAGGCATTATGATCTATGATACTCATTAGCATATCACATTGTCATATGCAACCGGACCCAAGCAATTATCAAACAATGATACAACAATAAATATGTTGATTGGGACAATTGCATGTGCAAATATTATTTACAGCATAATGCACGCTTAGACTTACAGTCCGCCACTCTGTAGAGTCATAATGGGCTATGAAGAGATGGCCAAAGGCTAGATTTGGAAGCAGAGTGGTAGAAAAGAGGATCTCTTTGTTTTTTTAGTGTAGACAAATAATACAAAGTCAACAGCTCAACAACAACAACAAAAAAAAATTAAGAACTAATTCTCAGCTTAGTAAAATTTAAGATGCGTATAACCAAGATATTATTCAATGATAAAGAGGAAATCTGTAACTTATAACCTTCCTGCAAACACACCCAAATTGACCTTTCCAGTCATAATCCTATTCCTCCAACATTCATACTTACCTATGCCCTCTGATGGCTTCTTTTCCTTCTGAATATATCAATCGTTTGACTCAGAGCAATCAAATCAAGACTCTAATCTGAAGCTCCAACATGCATCAGGACACTCCCTCCATTCACTTTCAACTACATCATGGCACAACAAGCTTACTCAACCATGTCAACCAGTCATACCCCAACATCTCAATACAAGTTCTTGCAATAAAGTTCGATTTAATGTCAGGTTATGCAACATCAACTCCACAATCACCAGAATAATAAAAATGCAGGGCCTGGCCATTAAAGCTTCATGCTTTCCCTTTAAACTTCCAAGTGAAATGATGCAGCAAGAAGCATAAGTCATAAATTTCCCAGAAGGCGATAATACAAAAACAATTAAAAGGAACTCAATATCTCAAGGAAATCAAAGTCCCAACAAAATTTCAGTAACAAATCAATCCCCCTGACAATAAAACTTCAGCAGTTAATTCTAAGCAAATAAGTTAAAAGGCTAAGTTATGTGGCTTCCATTGGGGATTACCACATTGGTGCCAATGATAGGAAGGAGGGAAAAACAAGTGACTTTGCGGCCAAACCCAGGGTGATTCAGGTTGAATCGCCTCTTTTAATACCTGATTTGGGAGAGCCACTAAATGGTCAGCTAATTATCAAATCAGATAGTGGCTTAGCAATAATATTTGTTATAGAGCATGGTTATCAGAAGCGGGATTGAATCAGATCAGAGATCAGGATCTGGACTAGGGGATCGTGACAAGCAGAAAGCTCCCTATGGAAGGGATGGCAGTCTATAAGCCCTTAAATCTAGGGGGTGCTCAATCCAAACTTAATCAGGATCGAATGATAAATTATACTGGACCGAGCTTCATTTGATTAAAAATCGAGGCCCACCAGAGCAGTTAACTAGTATAATAATATAGCATATACTATTACTATAGCACATTGCTATACAATGATTTATTGCTATATTATACTACAATACAATGCTATACACTATACTTTACTATATTGTACTATATGCAACTATATTTAAATTTAAATTCATTATATACAATGTATGGACTATAAAATATAATATAGACTATAGACTATACAATTACTATATGCAACTATATTTAAATTCATCATATACAATCTATAGACTATAAAATATAATATAAATTATAGATTATACAATACACTACTATACATATGACATTGTTAGACTATGTAATATTGCTAGACTGTACTACATTGCAACAGAATATGGATCGCCTGTAACTCAGGATCTTGGTCCTTGGTTGGGAGGATCAAGATACCAAGGTTTAAAAATCTCAGAGGGGTGAGATTCCCTTCCCTGGAGCGCAGCACGAGATTTTGGAGCTAAATCAAACCCCTGGCTGGAAGATCCTGGTAACTATGTTATGGAGTGGTGTTCATGATAGATGCAGGAGCATGAAATGCTTTCTGGGGAGCTTGTGCCACGTATATGAAGCTCCGTATTCGAGTTGAATCTTGGTCATAGATCCAAGCATGTGTTTACCTTTGATCTAATTCTTCTAAAGATGAATTAGGAAGAGAATTCAGGGTTTATTTTGATCCAGAGTATTTAAGGGAACTTGTTCTGGACTTCTGGTTCACATCAAAGCCAATTCTGGTCTGATTCGACAACATGGCACAAGAATAATGGATTAAGCCTTTATTAAGTTGATGGCACTAAAGTTACTCCAATGCAGCTTGTTGGTTTCAAGACATACTGAGAATGAGAAAATTTGGAGCACCAGAACCTGATAATCATAGGTATAGTGTGAGGGAGAAACTGTCCGTTATTCAAAAGGCCATGGCATTTTAATTATAAATCAGGGAGATTAAGGGAAAAGGTTTCAGTAATTAGTGCTAAAATTTGAATTTTGATTTCACTTTGATCTCTGGGTGTGAGGAGATAAGGCCAGAAACACAACTATGCCCAAATTTGGCTAAGGACACTTCACCAAAACCCAGCTTAAAAACTGCCCAAAATACAAATAATGGCGATCCAAGCTAAAATATTACAGAGCTTCAATCCGAGTTATGACAATGTAAACCCTCCACATACCTTCGAAATCAAATACTTAAAGCCATGCCTCATGCGACTACAATAGAAACTGGCTGACAGCCGACTCTTCATTTGCCCTAAATGTTGGACTTTTTACCCCTTAGATGAGCAACTCTCCATCAATCACAAAGATACGAAAGCCAAGTACACGGACTATTCCTAAGTATTGTAGCGAGCCAGCTAACATTATTGGGAAGGTGGGGTCAGGGAACTTCCCTGATAAGGCCCAAACACATTTCTGCTCAGTCACTCAAGCATAAGGGTTTACCACCACAATTGACACCTATTGGGAGATCCAGACTGTCAAACCATTGACAGGCACAACACCAAACTCTGGAAGGCATGCTCAGGTGGAGCCACATCTACAATCCTAGCATCCCAACACTTAACTGCCTCAAAACTTCTACCCATTGCTCATCTAAGGTCAAAGCCCTGTAAGCTCGCTACATCATATTTAGCGACAAAAAATAAATTGATTTAAAAGAGTATTCCTCCTTGGATATGTAACCTTTATGGGGGAGTAAACATCAATAAAATTTTGATTTTATTTTATTTTTTAAATTTTATCTCCTTTTCTGTTTGTGTGTGGGGGAATTTCATTAAAGATAAGTGAGTGCAGGAATAAATAAATAATAAAAACTCAATAATACACGAGACAATGAGGGGTCATTTTCAAAACAAAGATGAAACAGTCACAACTGAAATGAGCTACCCTCTTCAGCCAAAACATCATCCCCATTCAAAGTAAGAAAAGAGAACAAAAACTTTAATATTTAATCATAGAATTTAACTCCAAAAACTACATAAGTTACCAAATAAAACTACCAACAAAATATTTCACTTATCCATCAAAACTCATTTCATCTCTTACAAATATTACAAAACACTTCCAAGCCATCCATAAAGGTGCTTACTTGGTAAAAGAGCACAGTTTTTCCACTTCCACTTAAACCAGCTAGAACAATGGTGTTAGATTTTGTGCGCCTAAAAAAACGGACTGCACAAAAAAAGAAAATCCATATAAATCAATTAGTGTTGAGAAAAACTATTTCAAATCCCAAAAGAAGCTCTCAAAATAAGCATTAAGACCACTTGAGAGGTCCAATACTTTGCATGCTAAAGAACAACCCATAAAAATGGACCAATAAAATAGAGATTAATTTATGGCACCAAATCAATAAAAGTTTACATAACAAGGAGAAAACAAAAGACGAATACAAGAGAAATTTATGGCACTAAATCAACAAAAGCTTAAATGACAAAAAGAAAATAAAAGACCAATACAAGAGAAATTTATGGCACTGAATCAATAAAAACTAACACAACAATAAGAAAAAAAAAGGGACCCATACAAGAGAAAATTATGGCGCTAAATCAAAACGAACTTACATGAGAAGAAGAAAACAAAAGACCAATACATGAAATTTTTTTTTTGGACATGTAATATGCAACAATTTTTTATGGCACTAAATCTATAAATGCTTACATGACAAGAAGAACACGAAAGATTCATACAAGATAAACATATGGCACTAAATCAATGAAAACTTACACATAGAAGGGAGAAAACAAAAATACCAATACAACACAAAATTGCACTAAACGAATAAGTACTTACATAATAAGAAGAAAACAGAAGTGAAGAACAAAACAGCCAGTGCTACATAAACTTCTTGAGTTATAGGCAACTGATTGAGCCACTGCTCCATTTTAGAAGTTTATCCGACCTGTTTTAAGGAGAAATTACACACGGATAAGCTAAATAATTATCAATAATAGCTAAAAAAAAAAATGCATTGGTTTACATATAGGGTGCGGTTTGCATAGAACCTAGGCTCTAAACCATCAAATTAGAGACTACCTTCAAATAGTGTCGAGAAATGTGGTTTCAATATTGGAAATCTGTGTGATAGATTTAAAGTATATTTTTATATTTATTTATAAAGTTTAAAGCTTCAAAAATAGTGTAGATCGACTAATCTATGAAAACTTGAAAATCTTGAAAATTTACGGTCCAAAAAGGCATTACAAAATACACTATTTTCAAAACTTGAAATCCATTTTTTTCATGTGCTGAGATTATCAATTTGAAGATATTGGGGCATCAAAACAACCTCTTCTAGTGAAATTTTTGTGGTAGGCTCAAATTTGATTGTTTAGAGCCTCGGCTCTATATAAACTTTTTCCTTACATATAATATCCTAAATACATTTTATTATTTAAAAATCACTTCACATAAAAGCATTGCGCTAACAATAGAAACCTTATTAAAACTGATGTTACTCAAAACTATTCAATATTCAGGAGAGAGAGAGATGTAGAGAGAGAGAGAGAGAGAGAAATGTAAGTGCTTCAAATGAAAAAAAATTAAAAGCTCCTTGTGATTAAGAAATACCCAGAATTCGTATATTTGAAAAAATCTGCACAATCACATCGATTAATCTGTTTAAATTTGTACCAGTAGATAAGAGAGCACAGATATACACTGATAAAAAAAATTAGGAAGTAAGAGCCATGAAAAGGCAAAAACATGAAAGCTAGAATTAAGCAGGAACTAGAACCCTAACTTTTGGCGACAATGGAAAGAGGGTAACCTTAAATCTGAAACTTCAACCGGATTCCTGCTAAATGGATCGGTGTTTTATGGAACAGAGGTGAGTGAGGAGTTGTTTGCACGTCTCATTAAGTCTACTAAATGCCTAATTGAGCAGGATTTCTCTATTTAGGGCTACCTGCATTTTGGGAGCGTTTCTTCAACAAAAGGTGTTGGAAATGTGGGTCACCCATGAATAAGGAAGGCCACCAAGGTGCACCTTTTTCCACTCCTAAACGGATGGAGGGGAAAACAATACTTTTATCAAGATTTGTTCAACCCAAACAGGTCTTCCTCCCCCTTTCTCTTTACCTCTCGCCTTGTCTACCGTTATTTTCTCCCGCGTAGGTATGCTATGCTCCCTGGGGAGCATATTTTTTTTCTACTCCCTCAGTACAAAGACCTCCCTTGATTTTTTTTCAATCTGAAATTTCGGAATAACTTATTCTTAGATGATTATTATTATTTTTTTTAAAAAAATTGAGTTTTCTAAAGAGTCTCGCAGAGTTAGATGCTGATATCGATGGAGCCTCGGTTAGATCGGTACCGGTAAGGTACCGATTTCGGTTAAGGCCGGTTTTACGGTATTACTCAATAGACGCTCATCTTAAAAAAAAATTGGTACAAAAAACGGCCGGTTCGGCGATATTTTCTAAAAATTGGTCGGTTTTCAACTTATCGGACTGGTTTATCGTTAAAATAGCTTTTTAGGGTAAGTAACAGTAACTTATAAATAACAGAGTTATTTTATTTGCAGAAGGAAAACTGTGAATCCAAATTTCACCATTTTTTATTCGGTTTGCAGCCATATTTTGGTTGTTTTTTCGTGTTTTAATGGTTTAAATCACTATATGATGAATCTAAAACGTTAAATTTGCATTTAAACATTGAAAAAAATGAGTTTCTTGAATTGAAATGACGGATTTTTTAGGTTTGTGAAAACCTCAGGCATTCTTTTAATAATCTCCTCAATACCTAATGATGCTTCAAGAAAGTTGAGGGGTTTGATTGCTATTCGAAGTATTTACTAGACTCAAGCTTCAATTTGATCATAAAACAAAAAAAAAAGGGTTTATTTTAGCCCGAATGGTTGCTGCTCCAAGAACCTGTGTTCTACCTAAAAACATGGGTTTTTTATCCATTTATTGGTTGTTTTTTATCAAATTAAGTTATGTATTTCAATAATTGAGGCTTTATAGCTCAAATAAAATTACTATGTTTATTTATTATTGAGTAAATTTTTTTATATCAATTTTTTCGTTGTATTATATAACAAAAATTTCATAGATCTCGAATTTCCCCATTTTCTTCAATTAAAAAAAAATAGAGAATATTTTTTGATGATATTGGGTGCGTTTGAAAGATGATCGAAGCCTTTACAATGCGTGTATGTTTATTTTTTCGATTATCCAAACATTGAGGGCCGTTTCTTGCTCGAAATGTTGCTTCATTTTTTCGTTTTTTGAAAAGTCGATTTTTCTAAAAAAGATATTTTATTGAAGAAAATTATGTTTTTTGATATTGAGAAGTGTTTTTCTATTTTGCTTAATAAATTATTTTTAATAGGATTATGATTTTTTTAATAAAAGTACATTTTTTTGATGAATATGGGAACTGTTTTTCTATTTTGCTTAATAAAATTATTACTTTGATAATATTATTTTTTTATAAAATTTATTCTTCTTTTTTATAAATGCATGATAATGTCGCTCGATTTTTTAGTTATCTTTTTTTTTCAGTTGATATATTTATATTTGTAATTATGGAAATGAGATATTTTGTTTTTTAAAGTGCATGTAAAAATTATGGTTACCTTATGTTCAATTAAACACTACACCGTCTTGTATGTGCTTTGCTCTTCTTATTTGTCTTTATTTTTTTTTTTTGTTCATTCTCTATCAAGTTTTTGGAATGTCATGGAAATAGCCTTTAAAAGATCAACTATTTTTAAAAAAATCAGCCTACTAACTTGGGATCAGTCACTGGCCGATCTTGATATGGCCCGATTCCAGAGAGAGAGAGAGAGAGAGAGGGAGAGAGAGTTATGCAAAGATCTTAATTTCAAATCATCCTTCATTTGAGAAATTGATTTTTCTAAAAAAGAAAATTTTCATTTTGCTTAGTAAAATTATATATATATATTTTATCAATATGGGAAGTTTTTTCTATATTATATGACAAAAATATCTTCAAAAAAAAATATCCTAAGCTATTTTCAAGCACAAGACCATAGTATTCGAATATTACTCTATAAAAAGTTGTTTCAATTTTCTTTTGTAAAATAAATATATGTAATAAGATATTATACATTTAGTCTAAGTATTTTTAGTTTTTTTTTAAAAAAAAATTTGGGAGTTTTTTATCCATTTTTTTTTAAAAAAAAAATCTACTTGACCGGTTAGTCCAGTTAACCGGCCCGGTTGATCCGGTTTCGGTTCAAACCGCTCCCAACCCCATGTCCGATTAACCGTTCCGGTTCGATTTAGCAAACATTGATTCAGGTAGATCTCACCACAGCTTTTTTACATGTCAATATTTGATGATCTAGACCACCGGATTTTCTTTCTCTGGTGATACTTTATGATGTGGAACAAATGCCCGGGTTAGAACTTTATAAACAGTATTTTCTTTTTATTACTAATGAAAAATCGAGTAGGGGCCTTCTCCCTTAGTGACCTACCCCAAAAATATATATATCATGATCTCTATTCTTCAATCTCGAGCCATTATTATTTCAAGGCTACAATTAGAAAAAAAATTATTGGGGACTAAAATAACTTTTGCCTTTTTTTTTTATCTCTTTTCTATATCTATATATATATATATATATATATATATATATTTATCATAAAAATGATTTGTGAGGCTGCAGCCACATTGAAAACCATCTTGTTGCATCTCATTTGACATGTTTTTGGGTAGAGAAATTTACTCGTATATCCCTGTGAATTGCCTTTATAAAAAAATCTCTTGAAACTTTGGTTATTACACTCATATCCATTTTTTTATTTTTAAAATAACCAAAACACCTTTAATTTAGGACCTTTGAAGGTCCTAAGTTGAGCTATTTGGCATCAACAATGTGGCTCTTGGGGTCCTAAGTTAAAGAACCTTGGACTTTCAAGGTCCTAAGTTCCACTAATTTGAGGTCCGAGAGGAACTTAGGACATTGAAGGTCCTAACTTACAATCGAGGGCGATATCCATCAGATTATAGTGGTGGGAGCTGAATCATAGAAGACGTGAACATCTTAAACAATTTTATCTTATCTAATAGATTAATTAATATGAATCTGGCTGGTACTGAATTTACATGGACTAATAACTCGAACACCAAACCTCTTTTTATCCAGAATTAATAGGTTTTTAATTGATAAACTTTGGGACTCCGCCTTCCCAAAAGCCTTTGTTAAAGCACTCCCATATATCTCATCGGATCATGTGCCCCTATTACTTGGTCTCTTTGGAGGCTCTTTTGGCCCCCCACAGTTCTGATTTGAGCATATGTGGTTGCAGAATCACTCCCTCAGAACTGAAGTTATGTCAGTATGGCAAAATACGATTATCCAAGGTTGGTAGGTGATATATCTTGGCTTAGAAAAATCAAGTCCTTAAATATAGACTTAAAGATTGAGCAAAGAGGAATTTCGATCATGTCTCAGCCCGAGTGAACCAATCTGAGAGAATGTTGAATGTTTTGAACCTAGAACAGTCTCAAGGGGATCTTTCTTTGGACCAAAAGTCCAAGAGAGATTTAATCAAGAATAAGTTGAATGATAACTTGAGGGCCCAAGAAATTTACTGGTTTCAGAGATCCTGTTCCAGATGGATTAAAGATGGTGATAACAACCCCAAATACTTTCATGTTATTACCAACTCTAAAAGGAGATCTAATAATTTGGAAGTTATTAGTATCCCTGGAGTTTTGGAGGGCTATCGGGATGGTAAAAAAAATTATATTGTCAACTTCTTCAAGAATGCCTTCTCTTCGCAACCCATATTACTTTTCTCCATTGAAGATCCCTCTTTCAGGCAACTAGACCTCGCTTTCGTGAACCAATTGGAACACCCTTTCCAGCTAGATGAAATTAAGGAGGCCTTATTCTCCCAACCCAAGGATAAGGCTCTCGATCCTAATGGTGGCTTTCTTCCAAGAATTATGGGATATTATTAAAGATGACTTGAAGTCTTTCTTTGAGGAATTATATTTTGATGCTACAGTTAACAAGGCCCTTAATTCCACCTCCATGGGCCTAGTTCCTAAAAAGCAGCATATGGAGAGGACATCAGGCCTGTTAACTTATTGAATTATATCTATAAAATCCTAGCGAAGGTCCCTACGCACAGATTGAAGGCAGTCATCTCTAAAGTTGTACAAGGACTCCAATCAACCTTTATCAAATGAAGGCAAATTACTGATGGTATCTTGATAACACAGGAAGTGATCCATGATATCAAAAGTTTGGGGAATTATGGTATCTTGTGTAAACTGGACTTTGAGAAGGCCTACGTTCGTGTAGAATGGGATTATTTGGACGACATAGTGAGACTTATAGGCTTTGGGAATATGTGGAGAAGATGGATCAAGGGTGTCAGGTCTCAGCCCACTTCTTCGTGTAGATCAACGGCAAGGCTTCTGGCTATTTCAGGGCTACTAGATGCTTGAGACAAGGGGACCCCAGTCTCTGTTCTTGTTTACTCTAGTTGGGGAATTTTTTAGTGCAAAGACGAGGTCTGCAATAAAGGCCAATGTTATCAACGACCTTAAAGTTCACGGTTATGATAAGCCAATATCACATCGACAATATGTTGATGACACACTGCTTCTCACCAGTGCCTCCCTTGAGCAGGTTCAACATGTTTGGTTGTTTCTTAGATGCTAAGAACTGATCTTGGGAGCAAGATTAATCTCTCCAAGTCCAAAATAATCGAGATCAATTGTGATGAAGAGGGGCTGAGTATTTGGGCATAATGGCTCCGATGTGGATGTAGACACCCCAGTCTTGACTGAAGAAGTTATGAATAGGTTGAAATGCCTTAGGCAGACCACTCGGATATTGTAAATCATTCATTCCACCAGAACCCCTTCTCCATAAACCTAGCCTCCACCAAATCCTTAATGCTCCAGTGGGACCAAAGGCGTCAGGAGGTAAAATAAAGCGAGACAAACTCAGAACGACCTGACCATGAAGCATTTCAACTGGAAAGGACCCGATGTTAGCTCAATGGGCACCAAAGCCCTACCAAAAATCCAATGGCAGAATACTAAAGTCATCCTAGCCATTCACAAGGGCGACCTGAAAGACCAGAAGTCTGACGTCATTCCATCAGTGCCAGTCCAAATAGCGCCAAGCCCCGGGCCTCCCTTTTTGAGCTACAGTAACCCGAAGCCTGGCAGCAGTGTCAATGCCGTCAGCTCCATTTCAATTAACACCAGGTCCTGAGACCTCCACTAGGCAGGAAACAGCTTGGCTGACATGACTGAGATGACAGGCTGACATATCAGTCTGTATGCGTCAACATGGAAGGCCCGTATTGACATTTCAGACGTCGATAAGGCTCAAGGTTGTTGAATTTCCATTCGTTGATGATCAGACAAAGGTACAACCAAGATGGCGTGCAAGTCGGTATCTGGCGGTAGTCCAAATGCCATCGACGCCATTCAGAATAGCTTCAAGCTATGATTGGTCCATCTGAATCGGATCAAAGTCATCAGAACACGACATGTGTCCAGAACAATATTTGAAGGCAGTCGAAATACCGCTAGTGCCATTGCTAATGGCGCCAGATTATAACAGGTCGTACCAAAGCCGCATTAATGAGCAATTAATAATTGTTGACCATCATTAATGCAACATTAATGACATGGTATCATTCCAACTAACGTCAACACTAATCCAAGTGTCGCCATAGTTCTAATGGCCAAAAAGTCACACAAAACCGACCTATAGGCTGTCATGGGTCAATTTTGCTTATAATAGCTCATTTTACCTCATGCAAAAGGTCCAAGATCATGATAATTTTTTAGCCTAAGCTATGCCCAAATTTATTGAGTATTAGTCTAAGCCCAAACCCCCCTTGATCTTGAGCTCAAGCTTGAGGTTATGAGAAAAGCCTCAAGGTGAGCCCACTTGAGCAACCCCCATTCTACTAACCTCTTCAATCCAATACCAAAACTACTAACCCCTTTAAGCTGCATTACAAACCGAAGCCGGTCCAGATAATCAGACCTTCCGAACCCTCTTCTTCCCATTTTTACTTGCCACATTAAAAAACAGAGAAAGTTTCGGATTGATTGTGCAACCATATGATCTGAATCAGCATCGACTTTGGGGGCCGGGCCTGGAGGCTCGTCTTAAATGTTGTTTTCTTTCTTTTTTCATTGGTTTTTCTAGCATTTACTTTTATTGTTGTGGCTTTCTTTTTTCCTTCTTTTATTTCATGATTTAGCTGCTATTTTCTTTTTCTTTTGATTATTGCATTTATTTATCTTTTAGCTATTGTTACATGTGTTTGTCCCTATTTTCCCCTATCTATGGTCTTACTTACATACCGTTGCTTTCTCATTTAATGTTGTATTTAATATGTATAGTTAGGAACATTTAATCATCTCTTTCCTCTTTTCATCTTCTCATTGCATGATCATTTTTTTTTGTGTGTTAATTTACATTTATTCTTTTTATTTTTTTGCATCTATTTCTCTTCTTCATTTCTTTCTTTAATAGAATAGATCTTCTTTTCTCAATCAACCCCCCACTTCTCATTTTTTTCATTTAGTCATCCTTCTCTTCTTAGTAGTATTTATTTATTGATAGGTTTAATGTGGTTTTTTCTTTTTTTTTTAATTCTTTTGATAATGTAGATGTCTCTCTCTCCCCCCTTTTCCTCTTCATTAAGTGGTGATTCTCTATCTTTTTATAATAAATATTCTTCTTGGTTTGTTACACTTATGTATCTTCTTTATTTTCCCCATTTGATAGTATAAATTCTCTATTCTCACCCCAATCTTTCATCTCTTTTATTGTATAGTTGTTTCCTTTCTTTTCTTGTTGTAGTTATTTCTTTTAAGTTGTGTGTTCCTATTTTCCCATCTTACTCATTTAATAATGAAGATCTCCCACATTCCTAATTTCTCTATCTAGTGCTTATTTGTTTTCCTTTGTTATGCTTTTTCCATCTTACTTAGGGGTATTTACTTTAATCTATTTTCTTTCCCCCTATTTTGTTGTTTAAATCTCATCTCATTCATCCCAATCACTCCCCATTCTCTCTTATATTTGCTTTATTTCATTCTCTTATATTTTGTTCAATAGTTTAGTCTCTCTTATTCTTTTCTTGTTGCATTTACTTGTCATATCTTTTATTAGTAACTTGTATTTATCTATTCCTCTCTCCCCTTTTCAATGTGTCATTCGCTATTTCTCTCCGTCTCATTCATTTTAGCACTTTTTCAAACGTTATTTCCTCCTATCTCTTTCTTGTATTTAGTTTTACTACTTTCATTGCATGTTATTTACTAACATTAGTTTTCTTGCCATTTTATCTCATTTTATTCTGTTCCATGTTGTATTATTATCTCTATTCTCATCTTATATTTATATCTCTTTGCCTCATTGAGGAGACCTCTTCTCCTTCTTTCTTCATAATCATTCTTGCATCTCCACAATCCCGTCTTTCTCTCCCTCTCTCTCTTCCATTTTATGCTATGCATGTTTAGTATAGATAATAGTTTATACGTAGTTATCTCCATGTTTTTTACTTTCTTGTTCTTCTTACATTTTGTAGTTAGGTTCTTCACCCCTGTTTATTTGTATTTTCCTAGCTTAATTACTTATTTGTGGTTTTTTTTCCTTGTTATATTTCTAAACCTATTTTCCGAACATCTTTTTTTATCTCAACCCTTCTTCGAACTGTGCGTTTTGATGGTTGAAATTAAATCAAAACATATGGACAAAAGGTTAAATAGTTCATCTCTTAGATTCTCTCTTAAGTTTCATATAGCATATTCATTGCCAACAAGTTCAAAAGTGCACTATAAAGCCAGTTGCCCGACCTCTCCTTGTGATTCCTCATGTCGGGTGCCAATTGGGCTAGATTGACCACATGGTACTAAGTCTATAATAGCCTAAGGTCTAGGTTGAATATATTTAGACTACAGTTAGCAAGTCTCCATTCAAAACAATTATTTCTTTTTTTTAAAAAAAAATCCAAGGTTTTTTGAAATCTGTTAAAAGCTTTGAATTTTCAAAAGATCTTGAAAAAAATTATATATTTTTCTAATGGAACCGATATAAATCCGTATTTTATCTTTTTTTAAAAAAAAAAAACTTAAAAAAAAACTTCTTCCCTATAATTGTATTTATTCATTAACTTAATGTTATTGAATTTTAGTTAAAAAATAAGCACATCAACAATGGAGTAAATTAAGAATCTTGATTTTTACAAAAAATTTCATAAAAAATTCCACTAATAAGATCCCTTTAAAAAGAGTTAAGAAGAATACAAGTAATATATTCTCCAAAAAAATAAAAAATAAAAACTGTTGGGTTTATGTGGCTTTCAAAGGCCTTATGAGTGTGTATCGAAATACTTTTATTACAGTGAAACATAAACTCAGTGGGAGTGTGGTCCCTCGAGGACCATACTAAGCGATGATGTTTGCTTATACCGGATTGTGCTTCTCGATCTAGGCCAGTTGGTTAGAAAAATTAATCGAGAAGGGTTTTGGGTTAGCCCTTGATGAGGTCAGAGCTTATGCCTAGATGAGTGAGCCAAGGGACTGTGTGACACTTGTGTGTGATGGTAGGCCTGATGAGATGGGGGCCAAATCGTTATCAATGTTCCATTACACGGTATGCATATCGATAGATCGTTCGGAAATGCCAGATATCCACCTTTGGGTAAAGCGTATGCATGTGCGAGAGATACCCCTATACGTCATAGAGCTGTGGTCGCATCAGGTCGTGGTGACTTTTACTCGTCTCTAGGGGAGGACCTGTAATCTACAGACTAGGATTGCGACTCCTTAATTCATCGGCCTGACTTTGGTGACCCACTAATGAGCCCCTGCGTGGACCGTGGGTCATGGGAAAAACTGGGTCGGTTCAATAAAGCTAGTGTGGTTCATAGTCTACAGTTGAAGGTGGAGTACCCCATAATTACAGATTGAATTCCTAAAACTATATGGATCTTTTTCCCATTATATTAATTTAATTGTGTTCATTTTATTATTGAAATTATTTTAGTTTTATTATTTGAATTTTTATGAATCTCTTAATATTTTATTGATGATTTTTGGACTTATAAAAATGCAGTTATTGATTTTACAAGATTGTAAAAATTCATATATTAAATTGTTTATAAAATTCCATGGGGGGCCCAAAGTGCACATGGGCCTACCATGTGGCATGTGGGTAGGGGCCCACATGTGCCACAAAGGGGTGGCACACCCCACCCTTTGGATTCCCTTTATTTTCCTTGTATTCAAGACTTTAAGTTATGGTAACTTTGATTTGTGACATGTGGTCAAATCTTGGAAGGGAAATATTGACCATAGCTTTATTTGTCTTATAGCAAGTTTGCTTTAACGGGATATGATCAATTTTAATAGATAGTAAATATTGACCTTATTTGGTAGTATTGATTTGCTTGATAATATTTGACATATCCTTATGGAATATGTGAGATGGATTATGCAATTTTATGGAATGCATGATATTTATTTTATTTAAATATATTGATGGGAAAATAGTTTAAGGAAAGGGGGATAATGGTCCAAGCACCTTCGTAATGTTGATGGTCCATCTATGGAATGGATGACTAAGATCTCTCACCCCACAAGTCACCTTGATCAACAGTTTGGATTCAATCTCATGAAGAGGCAAACTATGGAAAACCCTAAGAAACCTTAAACCTAAATATTCACCATAGATAGGGGTGCTCTGTCCCCATCTCTACACAACCCTTCTCTCTCTCTCCCCTAATCTCTTTCTCCTAGAGGGACATGCCCCACTTTCTCTCTCTCTCCTCTCTATACCTAAAAATAAACTAAGGGTTAAAAAATTAGAGCGAAGCTTAAGTTAGTTTTGGGGGTTAAGGTTTAGTGGATATTTTAATGGCGGTTACAGAGTTCGGCCAAAAATTTGCTATTCCGGTTCGAGATTTAAGCTGGACCACAGATCCCATGCCATTGGATGTGGTGACTCAATATGGGGTGTGAAAAGCCCAATTGAGGTAATCTCTGGTATCTTTCTTTTATTTGTTTGTTCTTTTATTTTATATTCTCAAGTACAATATTAGGTTGTATGAATGACATCAAGTAGTTGAAGTTTATTTTATTGATGTGCTATTTAGTTTTGGAATATCTATTGTTTGTAATAAGACCATCTGTGAGTAATCTTATTGCCAAAACATAAGGGGTGATTATTATTAAAAAAAAAGAAAAATTGTATTTTCCGGCAAATGATCACATATGTCTTTCTTTCATTGGTATCAGAGCTAGTTTTACTTGATTGCCATTAGGAGTTTTTTCTTATTTTTGTTGGAGAATAGAAATATATAGTTGGTCGTACCTTCATCTCAGAGATCCTAAAAACTGAAAGGTTTGATGGGACAAATTTTGTTTCATAGAAAAGAAAAATCAAATTTATGCTTTATGAGGAAAACTTGCTTAAGGTACTCTTTGAGGACCGACCTCGTCATCCAATTGACGACTCATCTCAAAGTCATTAAAGATGAGTACACCAATTGGAAGAGGTGGAATTTGAGATGCAAACACATTCTTTTATTTGCCATGACCGACTCATATGCTTTTGAGTATGAGTCAATCTATACTGCAAGTGAGATTTATGATAAACTTGAGAGAGAGTATGGCGAACCCTCTCTTATGAAGCAAACCATGGCTATGAGGAGGTATAATGAATTAAAGATGGCAGAATGTATCAAGTTTACAGATCATGTGCACGTGTTTTGTGTGCTAGTCAGAGAGCTAGAAGACATAAGCATGAAACCTAATGAACCTATGCAAGTGATTCATCTTATGAATTTACTTCCTAATTCATGGGAGACATTCATATCTTCTATCTCAGCCAGAAGGAAAGCACCAAAACTGGAGGAGCTCATCGCTATAATCAAAGCAGAAGACGAGAGGAAAAATTCAAGGCAACTACTGACAACAACTTCAAGGGAAACCGTGCATATGGTAAAATCTCCATTTCTTTTAAAGTTAAGAAGGAAAAGGGAAGAAATAATTTTGGAAAGAAAAAAGATTTCAAAAGGAGAGATTTTGGAAATAATGGAGCAAAGCGAGAGACTCGAACTTGCTTTATTTGCAAGAAGGTGGGCCACATAACCAATAGTTGACGGTTTAGCAAATCTGGAGGGACCAACAAAGAATTGGCATGTGCAGTTTTTGAGTCTATGCTGCCTGACCCAAAGGAGCCTCTTGGTGTTTTGACTTGGGTGCTACGGCCCATGTCACAAATACCAAAGATGATTTTCGTTCTTTCACTCCCATGGGGCCAAGACAACAACATATTTACATAAGAGGAAATCAAAAGACTGATGTTCTTGGAGTTGGAGATTTTGTGTTGAAACTGAAGAGTGGGAGCACCTTGATCCTAAATCAAGCACTTTATACTCCTGATATGAGAAAGTGCTTGGTTTCTATTCTTAAGATGTATATGGCTGGATTCATAACCACTTTCATTAGGGAGAAATTGATGGTAAAAAAGGGGAAAGACGGGATCATGACTAGACGACTTGTAGATGGGTTATTTACTATTGAAATAAAAGAGAATATTACTTATGTCTCGTCCCCAAATGAATTGGATGCTACTCTATGGCATATGAGGTTAGGACACATTAATATCAAACGAATGGAAAGATTAAAAAGTGATGGGATTCTTTAAAATTATAAGGGAGATTTATCGAAAGTGTGTGAGCCTTGTGTACAAGGAAAGTTAATAAGAAAAACTGTCACCAGGGCAAAAAGAGTACTAGCGTATTAGAAATCATTTATATTGACATATGTGGAC
This sequence comes from Amborella trichopoda, assembly GCF_000471905.2. The sequence goes on along the minus strand of NW_006499591.1, from coordinate 69,332 downwards.
CTATGAATGTAACCACCAAAAGTAGAAAAAGATATTTTATCTCTTTTATAGATGATCACTCGCGATATGGCCATGTGTTCCTTATTCATACAAAACCAAAAGCCCTAGAAAAATTCAAAGAATGTAAGGCTCAAGTAGATAACTAAACCAACCTGAAAATTAAGATCCTTAAAACCGATAGCAGGGGGGAATACTCATCTGACCTTTTCAAAGAATTGTGCATTGAAAATGAGATTATCCATCAGTACACCATGCTTATATTCCTGAACAAAATAGTGTAGCTGAGAGAAGGATTATGACCTTAGTGGAAATAGTAAGGAGTATGATGGAGCATGTAAATCTCTCATTGGAGTTTTGTGGAGAAGTCGTATTAGCGACATGTTATGTCCTTAACCAAACTCTCACAAAATCTGTCCCACTTACTCCTTACGAAATTTTCACAGGTCGTACTCCCTCCCTTGAACACTTGAAAGTTTAGAGTTGCTCAGCCCATGTCCTTATCCCACATCAAAATAGAACCAAATTGCAACCTAAAACTGTCAAATCCATTTTCATTAGTTACCCAGATCATGGTAAGGGGTATCGATTCTACAACCTTGAAACATGTACGGTTATCGAAAGCCGTGATGCTCACTTCTTCAAGGAAGAGTTCCTTGAAGCAAGGGTAAGTAGAAAACAAGCCAACTTTTATGAGGAGGCAAAAAACAAGGTTGCAGTTCGAGACCCTGAACCTGAAACTTCTAAACCAACCCAACATGTTCCTGAACTCCTTAAAGAAAGTGAACATTCACCTGAACCAAGACGAAGTAACCGAGTTAGTAGACCACTTCTTTACCTAGAACATTTGGTCTACCTTGAAGAACATTTTGATAAGGTTGGGGAAATATCCATATTCAGAACCTAGAACTCACCGTGAAGCCTTGACCTGTCCTGAAAGGGAATACTAGGTAGAAGCAATAAAAGATGATTATGCTTCCATTAACCAAAACCATATATGGGAATTAGTACCTCTACCTCATAATTGTCAGGCCATTGGTAGAAAAAGTTGAACTCTGAAGGGAGAATAGAAAACTACAAAGCTAGGTTGGTTGCAAAGATTTTCACCCAAAAAGAAGGGATAGATTATGAAGAAATTTTTTCCCTTATTGCCAAATTTCCATCCATTCGAATCCTTTTAGCTATAGCTGCCCATTTTGACTTTGAGGTTCATCAAATGGCTGTCAAAACAGCCTTTTTAAATGGGGATTTAGAAGAAAAAATTTATCCAACCTGAGGGATTTGAGGTAAAAAGGAAAGAGAACCTAGTATGCAAACTTAATAAATCCCTTTATGGCCTAAAACAAACATCGCTACAGTGGTATATAAAATTTTAGGAGACCCTTGCTCTTGCAGGGTTCTCCACAAATAATGAGGATTATTGCATATATCAAAAGGTCAGTGGGAGTGATGTGGTATTTATATCGTTTATGTGAATGATATGATAATTGTTAGTAGTTCAATTTCCCTAGTATTAGAGACGAAAATTTCCTTGTATAACACTTTGATATGAATGATCTTGGAGAAGCTACATATATGTTGGGCATCAAGATAATAAGAAACAAGAGAGATAAGACTATCCAACTTTCTCAGGCAACCTACTGTAAGAGGATTCTGGAAAATGTTGATATGAGTATGTGTAAGCCCATGTCTATCCCAATTGACAAAAAGACGAAGCTTCGTAATAAGATGTGTCCTACCGAAGACATGGATATAAGAGTCATGGAGAGAGTGCCATACAGGAGCGTAGTTAGATCCCTTATGTATGACATGATGGGAACAATGCCTGACTTATCATTTGTCATGAGTCTAATGAGCTGTTTCTAAAGTAATCCAAAAGATGAGTATTGGAAAGCTGTAAAAAGAATTATCAGATATTTAAAGGGGACTATGAAGTATGCGCTCACATATAAAGGGGAAACTGAAATAGCAATAGAGAGATATTCAAATGCAAGCTATCTCGCGGATCCAGATATTGCGAAGTCTACATCTAGGTATGTGTTTATGCTTGGAGGGGGTGCGGTTTCTTGGAAGTCAAAGAAACAAGATATTGTGACCTTGTCGACAATGGAATCCGAGTATGTAGCATGCTGTATAGCGGCCAAGGAGACCGTGTGGATTAAGAAGTTTCTTTATCAACTTAATTTTCATCCTGTACGTTGTGAGGCAGTGTGAATTTTCTACGACAATACTGCGGCTATTTGCGTCTTTAAGGAGCCTCGATTTCACAAGAACTACAAGCATATTAAGTCTTATTTTTATCACTTGAGAAATGATGTGAGATTGAAAGAGATCGAGATCAGCTACATACCTACAGATTTGATGATTGTAGGCGCTCTGACTAAGGGAGTTATCCCTAATGTTTTTGTAAGACATGTGAGAGAGATGGAGATGAGAGAAAGTGAGAAAGAGATAATATAAAGCCTTTAAAGGCCAAGTGGGAGTTGGATTTATGTGGCCTTTCAAGACCTTATGAGTGTGTATTGAAATACTTTTATTATAGTGAAACATAAACTCAGTGGGAGTGTGGTCGCTCGAGGACCATACTAAGCAATGATGTTTGCTTATACCGGACTGTGCTTCTCAATCTAGGCCAATCGGCTGGAAAACCCAAGGTACCTGGGCATAAAGAATTAACCGAGGAGGGTTTCGGGTTAGCCCTTGATGAGGTCGAAGCTTATGCCTAGATGAGTGAGCCGAGGGACTGTGTGAATGTGATGGTAAGCCTACTGAGACGGGGGCCAAAACCTCATCCATGTTCCATCACATGACATGCATATCGATAGATCGTTTGGAAAAGCCAGATATCCATCTTTGGGTGAAGCGTATGCATGTGCGTGAGATACCTGTATGTGCCATAGAGCTATAGTCACATCAGGTTATGGTGACATTGACTCGTCTCTAAGGGAGGACCTGTAATCCACAAACTAGGATTACAATCCCTTGATTCATCCGCCCGACTTTGGTGACCCGCTAATGAGCCTCTACTTGGATTGTTGGTCATGGGAAACACTGGGTCAGTTCAATAAGGCTAGTGTGGTTTGTAGTCCACAGTTGAAGGTGGAGTACCCCATAATTAGAGATTGAATTCCTAAAACCATATGGATCATTTTCCCATCATATTAATTTAAATGTGTTCATTTAATTATTGAAATGATTTTAGTTTTATTAGTTGAATTTTTATGAATCTTTCAATATTTTATTTATGATTTTTGGACTAATAAAAATACAGTTATTGATTTTCCAAGATTGTAAAAATTCATATATTAAATTGTTTAATTTTAAAATTGTTTATAAAATTCCATGGGGGGCCCAAAGTGCACATGGCCCCACCATGTGGCATGTGGGTAGGGGCCCACATGTGCCACAAAGGGGTGGCACACCCCACCCTTTGGATTCTCTTTATTTTCTTTGTATTCAAGACTTTAAGTTATGGTAACTTTGATTTGTGACATGTGGTCAAATCTTGGACGGGAAATATTGACCATAGCTTTATTTGTTTTATAGCAAGTTTGCTTTAAAGGGATATGATCAATTTTAATAGATAGTAAATATTGACCTTATTTGGTAGTATTGATTTGCTTGATAATATTTGACTTATCCTTATGGAATATGTGAGATGGATCATGCAATTTTATAGAATGCATGATATTTATTTTATTTAAATATATTGATGGAAAAATAGTTTAAGGAAAGGGGGATAATGGTCCAAGCACCTTCCATAATGTTGATGGTCCATCTATGGAATGGATGACTAAGATCTCTCACCCCACAAGTCACCTTGATCAACAGTTTGGATTCAATCTCATGAAGAGGCAAACTATGGGAAAACCCTAAGAAACCCTAAACCTAAATAATCACTATAAATAGGGGTGCTCTGTCCCCATCTCTACACAACCTCTCTCTCTCTCCCCTAATCTCTCTCTTCTAGAGGGGCACACCCCACTCTCTCTCCTCCATATTTCTTTCTCTAACTTCCGCTCTCCAAAACCCTAGGTAGTACTCTCTCTCTCTCTCCTCTCTAGACCTAAGAAGAAACTAAGGGTTGAAAAAATTAGAGGGAAGCATAAGTTAGTTTTAGAGGGTTAGAAAAATTAGAAGGAAGCCTAAGTTAGTTTTGGGGGTTAAGGTTTAGTAGAGATTTTAAGGGTAGTTACATAGTTTCGCCAAAAAATCAGCTATCCCGGTTCGAGATTGAAGCTAGACCACAGATTCCGCGCCATTAGATGTAGTGACTCGATGTGGGGTGTAAATAGCCCGGTTGAGGTAATCTCCGGCATCTTTTCTTTCATTTGTTTGTTCTTTTAGTTTATATTCTCAAGCACAGTATTAGGTTGTATGAATGACATCAAGTAGTTGAGGTTTATTTTATTGATGTGTTTATTTTTGGAATATCTATTGTTTGTAATAAGACCATCTATGAGTGATCTTATTGCTAAAAACATAAGGGATAATTATTATTAAAAAAAAAATTGTATTTCCCGACAAATAAGATCACATAGGTCTTTCTTTCAAGTAATATATTCTCCAGAAAAAAAAGATATCAAAACAATTGTATAACTCAAAATAATAGGCCGAGTTAGAAGAAGAGTAACCTAATGAAAAACATTTTTTATTTTTTAAACCCAGAGCATCCTTATAAAGAATACAAGAGAGATTCAATGATACTAAAGATTTAGGCCACAAAGAATTAAGTATGAGATTCAAAATTGTTTAAGTGTTTTATTGCTTTCTTTATGGATATAGAAGTTTGATTAATTTCATATTTTTATTTTATAGTTTTTAATTCCATTGGTGTATATAACAACGCATTTTGGATGGACCACTAATTTACATATTTGGATCTTTGTGTTTTGTTTTTAGTTAACTGCAATCTTAGAGTGTGGTTCTTTTTTAAAAAAAAAACAATAATCATATACATTGGTTTATATTTCTTGTTATTTACTAATTTAGTTCTTGTGTTTAATATTATTGTTGCTGTTTCATTTTATGCTCCCAATAAATTGTGATGTTTTGTGTTGTGACACTAGAGTAAGCATTCTTGTTGGATTTATTGAAAGTTTAGGCAATTAATTGTCAAGGACAACTCTATGGCTATGAAATTATTCTTTAGTGGCTTTAATATATCGATACAATGATTGCAAATCATAATTTTATATTACGTCCTTTTTACCTATCCGATTTTTTCACTCCATGTTTTTGAGCTAAATCCAAAATATTAATGATTCAATAAGTTACCCTAATTTTTCGGCTATCTGTATATTTTACCGGATTAATAAAATCGATTTAGTACCGATGTTTTGGTTCGCCAATATATTACTATTTTCCAACTTGCTAACTATGATCCGGACCAAGTGGATGAGATCCAACATGGACTTACTAGGATTGCCTCTACATGTGTCTATAGTTAAATGGAGTATTATTCAAAAAAGTGGACAAAAATATATTAAGAGATGAATTTAAGATTAGTTACGTTCAAGTGACTTTAGATGATAATGGGGTTGGGGTCGTAGTGGTAGCACCACTTGTGCCTTGGTTAAGGTCTAGGCTTCTATTTTCACCTAAGGCATTTAAAAACCACTAACAATTTCAAAAATGGATAGGAGCTTGTCATCCCCACTGAATTACCCCTAAAAAAAAAGTGACCTAGCTTATCGAATGCAAAGAAATAATATGAATGATTTCGAGGCAAAGTTTGGAATAGTACTCTTGAAGTTCGAAATCCATTTTTTTTTTTTTTTCCAAATCTATGACTGTGATGGTCAAAATTATCAACCTATAAATATTTGTGTTAAAAAATACATCTCTAATATAACATATACTAGCGAATTACATGCCTGGCATGTAAAAATGATTGGTAGAAGATTGGCCAAATATTCAATGACCAAAAAAATCTATTAGGAGATCTATTAGGCAACGATAGGTTTTAGATAGCAAAAAGTACAAAAATTACTTTTCTTAATTATTATTTGTTACAAAGTTTTTAAAACCAGCCATATAATTTTTATTGTTTTTGTCTTAGAAAAATACTTTAATATGATACGAATTTTGTTTTGTTTATCAAAAAGAAAAGTGTGGCTTATAAGGGTTGAATGAAAACTTTACAAATTTAAACCTATATGATAAAAATAGTTGAAAAACTACTCTTATGGGAAATAAAACTTGAAAATCCTTAAGAAATATATTAATGTGCCAAGGAAAAATTCATAAATTAAAAATATGAAGATTTTAAACTAATTTTTTATTTTAAAACTTATGATTTGATAGAAAAGCTGAAACATATGATAAAGTATAAGTAGAATGGAAATAGAAGATATAAATAATAAAAAACTTAACCATAAACTTTTTTTAAACCTAAAAGTACACACTTCAAATTTTTAATTTTCAAAAATTGAAAGAAATAATAAAATTTGTGTCCAAATTTTCATATTTCCTATATTTATATTTTATATAACATATTTTTTTAGTATTTATTTAATTGGTAATAAAAAATAAAGAAGTAAAAATTCTTTCAAAGACTAAAAAAATTTAAATTCACAATTCAGAATTTAAATATTACAAACTGGTTTGGTATTTTTAATTATTTGTTAGTTTTCATAAACTAACCAAAAATAAATAATAAAATTAAAAAAAGGTGATTCATAATTCAGAATTTAAATACTACAAACTGGTTTGGTATTTTTAAGTATTTGTTAGGCACTCATAATTTTTTATGAAAATTTTGAAATTCATAAAAATGAAAAATACCTACAACAAAAAAAGAAAAAAGGTACCCAATCACAGTCGTTGTTGATGAAACATTAGTATTTATATAGTTTCTTCAAGTGAAAAGTACAAAATTTTTAGCAGTTCAAATTTTAAAAATGAATAACAAGTAAACTTTTTGGGACATGAAATTTATTAGCAACTATGAATTGTCATATCATGTACTCTAAAGAAAATATTCTCACAACATGATTGTAAACCAAAAAATTGCATAGAGCAGGTGATGGTGAAATTTAAATAAAATAACTACCTACATTCACGTGGCGAGGTTTTGCTAGTACAATCTCACTCTAAATCTCATTCTACTATGCACATGGAGTAGTAGCATTTCAAATTTTAATAAAAAATACAACTTATCTATGATCGTTGAGCTTTATAGATGGCAAGAGTACCTGCACAAAGTAATATAATTACAAAAATATTAACATAGAGAACAATAAAAAATTCATACAAAACAAGAAAATAAAGATAAAAATTAATACACAAGTATTTATATAATATAAAATATTAAAATAAGTAGAAAATATCAACCGAGGATATTAAAAGCAAAAGTTAAAAGCGAATGTAAATCTACTCTACATCTATGGGTGATAGGAGACAAATAATGAAATGCAAAGCTACTTGTCCCATGAGTTTCATATATTTATCAAAAAAAAATTATTTTATTTCTTTGGAGACAAACAAATATTTTAATTTTTTTTTTTTTTCTTCTTTGTGGGTATTCTCTCTCTGCACTTGTATTATTTTCAACTAATTCATTATATTTAATGGTATCATAAGATAAAATAATATGTCTTCTTTATTATATTTAATGGTATCATAAGATAAAATAATGTCACCTTTATCTAAAATTAAAAAGAACCCTTCACTTGGACCAATTTTCAATGATCTCTCTTCTTTATTTTTTCTCTTCTCACACGGTACTTCTCTCCCTTGAGTTTGTCTATCTCATTGATTTTCTTTCCATTTCTCTCTTTCTCTTGTTTCTCTCTCCTTCAAGCAGATTTGGTGTAGAGCGAGATTGATAGGGTGCTTGGGTTGTTGGAGTGAGACAAACAGAGAGAAGTCCCTAGATTTTACAGAGAGAGAAGTGATCTTAGAGATGGAATTTATAGTTCACATTTGTCGATATTAAGGGCCAGCTTTTGGGGGGCTGCATGAAAGTAGTTCCATTCTTTCCCTTTAATTTCTGCGACTTTCCAGCCATGACAGAGAACCAGTCCAGTCTGGTTATGGAGCTGTCCCATGTCCATCAAACCTTCTCTCTCCATCTCCATTAATCCATTGACGGCCTGCAAAAAAACAACAAACCTACCAACAATAAATCATGGGTTTTCAGTTTCAAGCAAGTAATGGCGACGGAATTGCCATTTCTGAGAGAAACAACGGCCCAAGATACTCAAAACCCAAAGCCAGAAGAACCGATCCTTCAAAAGAGGAAATGTCAATAGCTTAGACTTAGAAATCCAATTGAAATCACCAAGATCAGAGCACAATCGCTCTAGAGTTAATGAGGGAAAAGGGGAGGCTTTTTCAATGAACAAGAAGCATCTCTCTGAAGTTTCTCAGAGATCGCATTTGTATAAACATGATAATTGAAAAATAAAAAACCATTTCTTACATATGGAACTATTTGAGTATAAACTAAGCTTACCCGTGCAAGGGATTAATGCCACATCGATGATTATAGAGTCATTGGGGTGTAAGCTCCATAAAAGAAGCGAGGGAGTTAGGTTAGGTATAACAAGATCCGTATTCGGACCCGGGATTATATAAGTATTTTCTTTATTGGATCCAGACCCAAGATTATCCGCGTATTTCTTTTATTAGATCGAGACCCTACCTGTATGTCCAAAACGTTGACCCATAATTGGGGCCATTTCGGGTATACCGACTGGGCAACTTGAGTTTCTCTCTCCCTTCCTAAAGATGGAAAGGTATCTATCCACTAATTCTCTCTCTCTCTCTCCCTCAACTCTTAGATTCTTGTCGACATTTCTCTCCCCCTCTCTCTCTCTTCTCCTAACTATGATAAGAATCTTTCTCTCTCTTAAATATGATTCTCCCATATTAAAATAGGCGCATACTCTCACTCTCTTCCTCCTAAAATAGATGCATACTCATCTCTCAATATAGGAATGAGTCATACCATCTCCATAGAATTAGGGCCCTTTTTATTTTTATATACGTCGCCCCTTAACTCTGGCTTAATAATGTAGTGTAGATATATACACACATACTTACAAATACTCATGAGTAAGGTTTTCAAAATAAAAAGGTGAACGGCATCATCCATCCAAAAAATTGGGTCGGATTGGTAGTCCAGATCGGAGAATCGGCTTGATCTAACCTTAAAAATTTTCAAAAATCACTAAAAATATTGTTTTTTGAGTTTCCAAGGAGAAGGTGGTAGTGCATCATGCCTTTTCATTATTTTGCAAAAAGAAAATTGTTTCATGTGTTGGGGATTGCATTTGAGTCCCCCGAGGTATAAAACATACATCTTAAAGATGGATGCAAATGAATGGTTCATCTAAAAACAGTTGAAACTAACGATCCAAAGGTTTTATTCATAAAATATTGTTTATTTTTTATTTTTATTTTTAAAGTTATTCATAATCATGATATCCATGTTGGAGATTATATGCCCTTAAAATTGGGTAAAAAATTCCATGCCAAAAATAAATTTTAGAAGGGGAATTGTGTCCTTTGCAAAAATACGTGAAAATTGCGATGTCATTTCTTGTGTGAGTGTCTATTGATATTAATTATCTATACAAGTTTTGATATAGTACTTTTACAAAAAAATTGATACTCATTTTGTGATTTTTAGTGAAGAAACGAGGGAGAAAGTGATTTTTATGATCTCTCTCTCTCACTCATATTACACAATTTCCATCATTCTCTGAAACATTTTGTTGGATATGGTGATACCCAAAATCACCCATATAAGGAGATCCCATATTATATGAGATTAAGGTTGATGTTGATAAGTTTTTTAGAGGAAATAAAAATCCAACACGATTAGGACACTTGGGTATATATCTTGATTTTGAGATATATGTAACATCTATAGGAAGTTTCCTATTTAGTATGAAGTCCTAACTTTATATATATGGGATGAAAGATGAAAGACTATATGTGCCTTATTTGGGTCACCATATGGGAAATGTGGCTTCCTCTAAACAGAGAGGTAGGGCCTCCTCTGCATCAGGGCAAAGCCTCCCCTTTGAGAGAAGAGAGTTTCCTGTGGAGATAAACACCATGGATGTAGTTGAGAGGCTGGTTTCTTAAATAGAAGTGGTTCACATGAAGAGTTTAGGGTAGTTTCCCCTTTTAGTGAGAGAAAGTCTCAGTTGCTCTCAAATGACTCTCTGTTTAGTTGTGGAATAGAGATGAGTCACCTCTTGGACAATAATTTAGCTATAGAATAGAGATGATAGATTGATAGGTCGTGCCGATCAGAAGAGCGGGGTCTAGAAGGGTTTGCTCGACTGGGATTTATTGAGGGTTAGAGAGGTAATTTTATATCAAAAAATCTATGATGTAACTTTCATTGGTATAGTAGATTTCAATTTATCATACTCGTAGATGTAGCCCTCTTGGGGTAAACCATGTAAATCTGTGTTCTTGTGCCTTATGTGTTTCATGCTTTATTTATCGTGTTATGACTCATGCTCTCTCCTATTTTGTTTCTGCCTGGATAAGTACACGATCTTGGTGGGATCCAACTTTTGGGATTCCAGTATTTGCAACTAAGAGAGTCCTTAAATCTTAACAAGTGGTATCAGCAACCATGGATCAGTAAAAAGCTAGTATTTATGCATTCGGTTGAAGGAAAGTACATGATAAAGTATGCAAGTGTTTTATTTGAACTGAAGAAATATGACTGAAAGCACTATTTTCTAGCAAGAATGATGAAAGAATTTATTTGGCAAAAGATGAAGAATTTATAAAGCTATCCAATGGATGTTGGCATGGTGAGCAGGTGACTTGGATAAAAGAAGGTCTACTACTGTATATATATATTTTTTTGGGAGGTTGTGCAGTTAGTTGGTTATCGAGGTTGCAGCCTATGGTGGCTTTATCTTTTATAGAGGTTGAGTATATGTTACTTACTCATGCATCTAAAGAAACAATTTAGCTAAACAAGGTACTTGGTGAATTTCGAGTTGTGCAAGAAGGTATTCTTCTTTATTGTGATAACTAGTACACTGTTTCTATAGAGATAGTTAAATATTTTATCTTGTATTTAACTGAGTTGCAATCATGGATAAAAATGTTTTAAAATGGGAGAACACTTCAAATTTATGGCACATAAAGTATATCCAGATATATCATGTACAATCTTCAATGAACAAAACAAAATACTTGTATCACATTCTGGATAAAATTGGTGTATGACCCCATACATCACTATGAATAAGATGGAAAGGTGCAGTTGCTTTCTCTACTCGAGTCAGAGAAGGTAAACTACTGTTTTTATTCAATGAACAACTAATACATAGATTTATTAATAAAATTTAAAGCTAGTGCTTTATTGGGCAATGAACCAGAACGAAACAAAGTATCTAATTTATTTGTATTCGGATGACCAAGTCTCCGATGCCACATATGTAATTATTTATCAGAAACAAAAATAACAGAATTCGATGGAAAAAATAAATGAGCATCACGGTTTAGTTTTTCAAACTCTAAGGCAAACAAACGACCAATTCTATGCCCCTTTTCTTTCACTCTGCAGTGCGTAGGTCCTGTATTACACAACCATCACAAGAAAATTAAACACTGTAACCGTCATCGACAAGTTGTCCCACATATATTAGATTCGCAGGATTTTTTCAAGTGACATACCATAAATTTATCATGGCAATACCCAAGAAGAGGTCGCATATATACTGTCTCTTTCAAATGTTCACGAAGAATTGCATTACAAGCTTAAAGGAGATAAATGATGACAGGAAAGTGATGCAGCTTCTAATGAAGTTGCGCCCATAATATGAGATTATTCGAACCAATATTTTGAATCGCGAAACATTAGCCAATATGGATGCCATTATGGGTGACTTTATTCGTGTGAAGACAAGAATTACGACACAGGCCACCATTAAGGGAAAGAAGGATATAGAGTATGTCCTTGTGGCTCAGTGAGCTGGAGAAAAACCATCACAAAAGGGTTCATCTTTGCTGCAATGTTATGAATGTAAAGAGTATGGTCATATTGCATCCCATTGCAAGAAGAAATTTTTTTGTACTTACTGCAAACGTCTTGGGTATATTATCACAGAGTATCGCGATCGTTCTCAACGAAGCAACCAGGCATTAGATACACGGAAACCTTTTTACAAGGCATACCAAGTTGCTTATGATGCATCTAAGGGACTAATGGTAGAGACCCCCATCAAGTACTATTCATGACCCAAATATGACAGTGTCCCAGATATCAACTATATCAAATGATATTCGACAATTGGTACAAAACTCTGTGTCTACGGCTATCTCTTCTGCTTTCTATGCTATGAGTTTATCTAGTATGAACTCTCACCTATCCCCTAGTGTAAATCCCCTTTGGTTTATTGAATTGGGTGTCTCTAATCATATGACTGGAGTGCACACAAGTCCACAATCTACTAAACCATACCAAGGTCATGGTCAGATTATCACCGCAAATAGGGAGAAACTGAATATTATTGGTACTGATAATCTTTACAGTTTCTAGCAAGAAATCTAACCTTCCATGATATAACCAAACATATTAATGTTCAATATCATTTTATTCATGATGTGGTAGAAGATGAAAATAATTTATTGCAAAAATTTCATATTGATGACAATCCAACATATTTGTTGCTTAAGCCCATTGGGAAGGCAGAGTTCACTTGCTGCAGGACTTCCTCAAGGCTTGTGGTTACTTGATAATTAGTAACTGATGTGCAGAGGTTTCTTGGAGTGGACTAGTTAGAATGAAAACATGTCTTCAAGTGGGACAATATTGTACATGAAGCCCTTGTTTCCTATTTTTAGAGAACTTCACATATTTAATAACTACCTAGATTTCTCATATATATGATAATCCTATTTTATAGGAGTTGAAACCATATGGATATGGGAAAAGGTGGTACGCAATATTCTTGGGTAGTTTCCTTATTTTGAGGGTGTTGATGTATTCCTTATCCTTAAGAAGATCTTATGATTTAGATATGGAAATCAGGTGGATCGTAATGGGAGACAAAACATTTCTTAACTCCTATTAGATATAGGAAAACTATGGGAAATCGGCGACGTAATCAAAATAGGAGAAAGAATTATGTTGGGCTCTAATGGGTTACTCTTTATAAATAGAGTTTTGTAGAGAGAAAAATACACATGAAAAAAGTGAGATGCAAATAAGAGAGAGAAAATGGTTCATTTTTTTAGTATTTGGGTGGGTATTCTAGTGAGAAAAAGACCATGTTTTAGGGCTTTTGAGAGATAGAGAGAGAGAGAGAAAGAGAGAGAGAGAGAGAGAGAGAGAGAGAGAGAGAGAGAAGAGAGAGAGAGTAGTGTTGTATTACTACGTTAGTTACTTCTCTATGTCTGCTATTAGTTTATTTTTATTAAGTAAGTAAAGTAACTTGTACTACTCGTGTAGTACGTAGACTAC
>NW_006499591.1:17393-36799 GCF_000471905.2 Amborella trichopoda | reverse complement strand
GTTCTTTCTTACTATATATATATATATATATATAGGAAAAGTTTATATAAGGTTGCAACCTTATAATGTAGAGCTACAGATGCACCTAAAAAATCCATCGAAAAAGGTAGTTTTAATGTTGAAAAGCCCTTTGATTGATCATCTGGACATTGAGATGTATGATCGTGAAAAATAAAAGGATATCATGTCTCAAAAATAGTGCATCTTACAACATATTATCTACACTGTCCATTTTCAAGATTTTCATATGTTTATAGATCTACTTAATTTTAACCATTTTTAAAATTTAAAATTTTATAATTAGGTATAAAAATATATTTTGAAATAATCCTAAGAACATTTTACAACAAAATTATATACCATGATAAAATTTGAAGGCGCACCTTACCTCTACAGCTACAGTTTTTAATGCATATCACTATTTTAATTTTAATTTTTTTCTATAAATCTGATTAAGATGATATTTTGAGTGTATATACCTAATACTATTGCACACAATATAAAAATATAAAAAAATTATTTTCAATAATTTAAACTGGCAAAATTACCATAGTCATTTTTCAGAGGTATTTCGGTCATTTTATACTTTGGGAAAAAAATTTAATTGTGCATTGTATTTTGAAGTACACTCGTTTAAAATTTCACTATAATCTGATGTCTAAAAAAAATATTAAAATTCATATAGTGATATGCATTCTGAGCAAATGATGAAGATCTGCCGGCTGGAATTCCTTCTATCTTACTATTCATTATAATTGCCCAGCTATTGTTATCTTTATCCTATTATAGCTGCCCACGGACTAATAGGAGCCGTGGCGGTCCCCCATATTTTTTGCTGCAAATTTGAGTGAAAAAAAAATCCTGCCAAGGACATGCTAAATCTGTGATGGTCTTTAATCCACGCCGTCTGAAATAATTGGTTTTTTCGGACGGCGCCGAGCCTATGGGCGAAAATATTGTTCATTGTCGCTCATAGGCATTTTGTAGTCTCTTCCTATATATATATATATCTATATATATACCAACAGTATTTCTTGCACATAAGTCAACAATTTCCTATACTTGACAAATGTTCACCTTGATCTTGCAAATTTTCGTTTTTCTCGAGTAGGGTTTGATGCCGTTGAATTCCACATGGCAGATTTTGTCTCCATAGTGAGCATCTTTAGAGATATTTTCCTCAAATAATCTGCCTGGAAATCAATAATTCCGAGGTGAGAAATGAGAATATTAAGATTCTCATAAGGGACTAACATTTATGAGTATAAAGCATCCAACTAATCACAATATACAAGATTAGGAATAGAACCACAAGCATAATTATTTAATTATTTTCTCACGAATAACTATACCAAAATACACAAATTTCTTGTTTCAAAATTAACACTCAAGTCTCGACAAACCAGCAACCTAACAACCAATAACCATAATACCTTCTACTCTATCTATTTCCACGGCCTGCTTAAGTTAATCAATTGTTCCAATGATCATTCAGTCTAACTAATTCTCCTTAATAAGTGCTAAAAGTTTATAAGGTTGGGAAGGGTATTGAGCCAACTCCATAGTTAAGCTCTGAGCTTGTAAGCCGGATTCTTCCAAAACAACTAAAAAGGTTGGGTGCGTTAGTAAAATTATTCATTAGTTCATGCAAACAATAAAGTCGGATATCAATCATATAAAGAGAAAATGTTGGGCCGGTCAAAGTTCACAAGAAGTTCAGTTAACTTATTTTATTCAGTGATGTTTGTTTTCTCAACCTGTTCACTAAGCTGATCTCCAATTCTTTGATTCACTCCCAGCATATGCCATCCCAAACCTACACAAGAGTAGATTTTCTTTTCTTTGCTTATTTACACAGTTTGCCATGTCAAGGGTTGGTGGGGAGAGGTTTTAAGGCTGGCAAGTCTATGACGTATAGAATTTCTCCCCAGTTAACAACTTGCAAAATCAGGAGGAACCACAGAAAGCTATTCCAGTTTTGTGAACTACCAAATGAACAAAAACTAGTCTTTATTTGAACTGCAAAATATCAACACACTAAAACAGCTCTAACATTAAACCCCATACATTAAAAAACATTAAAAAAAAATATCACCCTGAAGTTGAACAACTGAGAAAGGAAACATAAAGAAAATGAACGGAACCAAATAAGAATGGTAACAGAACTATCTATGTGGCATTATGTGTACACATGACAAATACCAGGATGCATGTAGCATGCACTTGTACATACGTAGGAATACCTGCATGATTATTGATGCATGCATGTCCATAGAAATATCTAAATATACGAAATATTTATCAAAAACATTATGTATGACACAGTTTAGAAGCCAAATTTAAAAACTTTCAAGACAATGTTATTTGAAGGGATTTACCCACTAAAATTTTGTAGGGCTTCAATGATTATCTGCTAACCAAAGCAAATAAGTAGTGCTTGTCTCCCACGATACTGACATATACACTTCTATCTTACATACCTTATTGTATGATACAATTCAGTGTGAACCCAATTCTAGATTCACATTGTCATATAATCATATTTCATTCCAAATAAGACTTCCAAGTTGGCAAATTTAATAGGGACATGAAACTGTAGAATGAGATGAAATTTCTCGAGACGAAATGAAAACGAAGAAGAAAAGGAAGGAAAACCAAGAAAACAATCACTAGGTAGCCACAACTGAAAATATAAATTACAGATTGACAAGGAGAGAAAGGAGAACCTGGTTCTCAGCACTTGTAAAGATCTTCTCTTCGAAAAGTGCAGCAACTGTCGTGAGTACAGAGAGTCCAACGGGATCACCTGCTGGAAAGTGCCTCTTAAGAGTATCCAATCTGCAAATTTAAAACAGTAAAGGCCATCAACTAGAGCAGTAGAGCTTGTGGTTTTATGGATCAAGCCACTTAATATTTAAGGAAAATCCTCCAATATCCAATGAAGACCTGACATTAATACTCATTAGCCATCAATCCCGAAGACTCACTCCCGAAAAAAAAAGTGTACACATTACACCATGATTAACCGATCAAAACAACAACGACTAATCAAAGGCCTAAAACAACACCTGCTGATAACAACCAGACCTGACCCAGGGCCTTTTGAATGCCCTGCCTTGCCTTGCAGCAGGCTCAGAGCCACCACCAAAGTTCCTCACAAGCCGGAGAACGGGACTGAACGGGGTACCTTTCTAAGCTAAGGAATTTATACTATTAACTAAATCGTATTGTAGGGCGGCCTTGGAAACCAGGGAGCTAATACAAGAATGATCCCCATTACCACAGTTCCTAAGGGAGATGGAACCCTCCTAGCTACACTACCCACCGGCGTTCCTTTGTTCGATTGAAGATTCATACGCATATCAAGACCTAGTGGGAAAGGCACTACTCACTTGAAGGTAGGGCCACAGCCAATTCAAGATCCTTCTATAGTTGCAGATCGAGATGAATATGGACTGCACGCGCCGGTAGTAGCCTTTCTCATACAACGAATAGACAAAGCATATTCTCCGGTCAACGCTTGATCCAACCTCTTGATTGTCGTTCTGAGAACGGTTCCGCCATTGCATATGGAACAATGTTGCGCTGGCCGATAATAGTGGCCGAAACCAATATTAATGTTTCGGTATTGCCTCTGGTATTGCTCAATCCTACTCTCAATTTTTAAGGACATGTAATCTCTAACATGGAGATCATGAATATGAATAAATAAATAAATTTCAAAAATTAATAATTCTAGTAAAAACACATTTGGACAGTTAGTTACCATTGTTTTTAGATGGAACACCTACTTGCATCCATCTTTAAGATTGATGCTTTACACTTTCTAGACCGCATATGTAGAAATGCAGTTCAGCCCGCATGAAACAATTTTCCTTAAGTCCATCTCAACAAGGGTAAGTTGTATTATCCTTCCGTTTCTCTAATATCCTTGGAATTCTAAAAATTCCCTGTTTACTGAAGCTATAACAAAGTAAGAAATATAGTTCAATAAAAAACAGCACACAAACATAGGCAATATCAAATTGGGAAAGAGAGAGAGCTCACATAGAGAGAGAGAGAGAGAAAGAGAGAGAGCTCACATCTTATTCACAATCCTCTGCCTAGAATCAGCTGAAAGCTCTGTCCTCCAATCGTTATCCATGCTATTCAAAAACCCAAAAATGAACAAAATTATTGTATAAAATCTCAAGAACTAAACTTTCATAAGCCTATGACCCAAACAAGAGAAAGACTATTAGTATTCCAGCCAAATCTCAGTGTTCGAAAATTTCAAGAAGCCAATACTGTTTACTTCGCCAAAAAGGAAAACCCAATTCCTGAACCCAAGGGCTCTAAATACTGGAAAGCCTTAACAACCTACAAACGTTGTCTTCTCTATTGCCTAAAAAACCCCAATTTCAAATCCAAGGAATCTCAAAACTACAAAATTCTTTGCGATCGTGATCCTTTCTCCTCAATGGCCAAAAAACGAAAACCCTAAGTTTGCAATCAGAGGGTTAGGAGAGAGAGAGAGAGTTGAATAATTGAGCCACTGTGGCAACTGTAATTGTGTCAACTGAAAAGTGACTGTTAAGATTGGAATAAAGTTGTTACTGTTTCAAAAAAAAGAGAGACGGGTGGTTGACTAGGGTGAATGTAAAAGAACAATATGAAAGCAGTATTAGTATAAATGCTCTCACAGGAGCATATTGTATAATTATTCCCTCAAGATCCACTCGCGAACGAATTGCCATTGCTATGAGATCATTATTGCTGTTACAAAGAGGTCATCCTTGCTGGAAGCCATCAGACGTTGAATGGTAGCCATTCGAGAATTTCTTTTCTGAGTGATTCGGTAGAGACTCTAAAGTTTTAGATAAAATACAAAATGCTTCGTGTCAACCCTTTTTTTTTTTTCAAAACTGCCCCTCAGTCAACTTGAATTTTCATTTTTTTTTTATATATTTTTGCTATCTGTTAGTAGGGCAGTGCCATACAGCTTGGGGCACTGTCCTACAAACGAAAAATCAAAATCCGAGTTGATCAAGGGAAATTTTGGAAAAATATAAAAAAAGTGGGTTGACGACCTTCTTTGTAATTTTCAGAGCATTTCGAATTTTGCCTAAACTTGTAATGTCAGTACGTCACTCATCTATTTTTTGAATTTTAAATGTAATCAATATATTTTCTATATATAAAACATGAGCAAGTGACTAGATGTCTATCAAGAATTCATCTTAGATTTGGAGTTTGGTAAGGATCGAGAATAAAGATAAGTAACTTAAGTTCTCATGGGAAGAATTAGCATGAGAAAGGGAAGTGTGCCCACGTGTCCATCTATCAATAGCATACAATATTGGTTAATTAGATAGGTCCGATGGAACTAATGCCAACAAAATAATATAACAGTTGATTTTATGATCTCTCACAACAAACTTTTATTAAGAACTCAAAATTTATTTATTTATTTTTAAATACACTTCTAAAAATAGATCCCCATTTTTGCATGGACCAAATGCACAATGTGTCCTTATGGGTGCACTCTAGAAAAAACTAGTGTTATGCACATGCGTTGGACGTGGCATGATTTATTTAAAAAATAATTGTTAATATGAATCACTATCACCACCATTATTATCATTAACATTACCTTATTGAATAAATAAAATATTTATTTTATTTATAGATATTATTTAATAATATACAATATAATATATATATATTTTTTATAGATGTTATTAAATAATATAAAATAATCATGCATAATGAAATAACACGGATGCCACAATAAAAGATTCAAACAATTGATAAAATAGTAGAAAGCTAGCTTTCTTTCTTTTTTTTTTAAAATATTTATAATTTTAATTATAAATGATTTAAAATTAGTATATATTTAAGTTTCAATAAGATGTAAATTATTGAATAAGAATTAAAAAAAAAAAGCGATGAATTTCGATGGATTGAAAATAGTACTGATTTACAAATTTCTTTAATAAAGCCATAAAAAAACGGAAACGAAAAAATCCTTCTAAGGCCTAGATCTAAGCATCTTATCAAAATGGATGGCTTATGTTAAATGGGTTAAAAACTACTTTCTGGATTGTGTTTCCAAATTTTTCTTTTTTGTGAATGTTTTTAATATGAAAAGAGAGTATATTTTAAAATTATGATCATACAAATGGCCCTAACATAGTTTTTGAAGATTCTTGCATTATATTACTATACGACCGTTGCATGAAATCATTCCCCCATATATATAGGGAAGTGATCTAATGCAACGATTGCATCTCATTATAATGCAACCACACTTCTAGAAAACCATGTTTGTGGTATTTGTATGACCCAAAATTTTGCACACACACTCTTTTCATCTCAATAATCAGTCCAAAAACAAAAAGTTCAATTTGAATCATAGATATGGTCAAAATGAGGCCTCCAGCAACGAATTTAGACCATTCATTTTGTGAATTTCATGATCTTATTCTTTACAAACTCAAAATCATTTTTTTCTTTGTTAATATTGTTCATCTAATATAATGAAGTCATCTAAAAAAATTGGACATGAAAAAATCCTCCTAAAGCCTAGATCTAAGCATCTTATCAAAATGGATGGTCTATGTTAATTGGGGTTAAAAAATACTTTCAAAGTTGCGCTTTCGATTTTTTCTTTTTTGTTATTGTTCATTAGAATAAAAAGTATTTTTCTTTTTTTCTTTTTTTCTTTTTTTCTTTTTTGTTATTGTTCATTAGAAAGAAACACCACAACGTACACCACGATTCCCCGGTGGATGGGTCGTCCCTGCTGCCGTTCCCTTTCCTCTTGGAGTGAAATCTACACTGTTTACCCCAGAACCCTCCCTCATCGTCGTCCCTTGGTGATTCCTCTGCTTCCTCCTCCCCCGTGCAGAGCTTCCTTTGCCTAGGTCCTTTCTTCCTCCCCTTCTGCCCCTCCAGCTAAGGTCTCTTCTCCCTCTTTTGGCTCTCCTGTTCCCCCTATTGTCTCCCCTTTCTTTCCATTATGTATCACCATCCCCTCGGAGGAGTCTGATAGCCTCTCCAAAAAGTTCTCGACTTCCCTAGTAGGTAGCTTTCACCCGAAGAGAGATGATAGTAGCGGCATTGTGCGGTGGGCCAGAAGTCTTTGGCAGGTGTCTGATTTGGTCTGTAGACGTCTGTCCAATGGTGACTTCCTTTTCTCCTTCCCTTCTCTGGAGGAAGCCAACTCCGCCCTCCGCAAGTGTCCTAATCCTTCATTCAGGGGAGCCTCCTGCTCTCTGCGTTGTTGGTCTCCTAATCTTGTCCTAATTGTTAACTTCTGCTCTTTGTATGATCATTCAGGGGAGCCTCTTGCTCTCTAGGATGTTGGTCTCCTAATAGACTCTTCCGTTTTGCTGATTGAAGTTTTGGACACCTCTTTGATCCCGCAGTTTGTGTGGCTTGATATCAATGGTCTATTCTACCTTGTTACTCTCTCTTGGGCTTCGGCTTTGCCACCCTCCCCCCACTTCTTCCATAATACCCCATCGGCTCCTTGCGTGGCTTTATCGCCCCAGCGGTGGGAGGTGGTGACTAGGACGAACGACAAGAGATTGCGACCTAGACGTCGTCCCCCTGAGCTTCAGCAGAAGAAGTTTTAGCGTCCCCGCCCGTCCACCGTGTTACTAGACAAGGGGGGTTGTGCCTTCTCGATCCAGGTTGGTACCCCAGCGGAAGAGAAAAACAGGGGAGACTCGCCTCTCCAAACGAGTCTTGCCATTTACTCGTCCCCTGCTTTGCCGAGTTGTGTTTCGGTTCAATGTGGCGAGTGCGAGTTCGCTAGCCGACCTGGTAAAGAGGTCCTTGTTAACTTTCATCCTCCTTTGGCCCCGACCCGAGAAGTTAGTCCATCTGCCTCCTATCCTCCGCTGGTTCTCGGGCCCTCCTCTTTACTCGACCCACTTTCCTTTGCTGTCTCGGTCCTTCCCCTTTCTCCCGCCCCTCTCCCCTCTCAGCAGGAGGCCACGTGTCCCTCCTTTTCACCTACCCCTGTACTCTCGTCAGCTGCCTCGACTTCCACACGTCTGTCTCAACCACCTTCTCTCCCCCATCTATCGCACTCAGATCGCCACTTTGGGAAGAGCACTTGAGTGCTGCACAGCTATCCCTGTCCCACCCGGACCCCCCTTGTCACCCTTCAGATGGCTCCCGTGGGAGTTTCCACCCCCTTATCAACCCCCTGTGTTCCTGTGGTTCCCTTTCTTCCTGCTGACGTTGTCTTACCCGGCCTATGCTCCTCCTCCCCCTCTTTGGGCCCCTTCTCAGCTCCTGGCCCGATACCCAATCCCTCTGAGCCCTGTGACTCCATTCTCCTTGAGCCGTCTTATCATTGCCAGCTAGCTCCCGTCCGGACTTCCTTCGAGAGGGTTCCTTCGCCACCTTTGTCCCCTTACCTCCCTTCCCCAAAGACTGTCTCCCCTAGGTTAGTGTGTCAGTCGGCCACACCTACTTTATCACCTGGGTTCTCCTCTCCTCTCTCCCCAGCCTCTTCATCTGTGTGCCAGCCGGGTACTCATTATCTCCCTCTTGGGCCCTTAACTCTCCTTTTGGGTCAGTAACCTACATCCCCCCCTCCTCCTCCTCTGATCTTTGAGCCTACGCTTGTTTCCCCCTCCAGCCCCCCCTCCCCTTCTCCCTCCCCGCAGGTGCCCTACAGTAACCCGAGCTCTTCTCTGAACCTGCCAACCTCCTTATGCGCTGACTCTCTACACTCCCCCTGTTCTCTCTCTCTCTCTCTTTCTACCCTTTTAACCTCGATCACCCCTTTCCCTTTGGCCTTGAACCTTCTATCCTTATTAAGATGAATCGAGACTTTCTCCCAGTGGGCATCGCCACAACCCAGTCACTGGACCCATCTCCTCCTGACCTGTCCTCTATTGTTGACTTCCTGGCCCCGCATCTCTCTTTTACCCCTCATCTTGTCCATATTCATAGGGCCCACACGATTCACGTTGTTTGGCCCCCTAACTACGTCTTTCTACTTTCCTCCTTCACCTCCGTCCAGACTCACCAGTTTCTTACCTTTGTCCCTAACTTCTCCCTCCTCCCCAGCGTGTTACCCCCCTCTCCCTCTCTTTACCCTCTGTCCCCTGGTGCTCTTATTCAGGAAGCCACTCCCATCTTTGTCCCTCCTCAACCACCGCTCTCTGTTTCCCCCCTTAGGCGTTCTCTTCCTCCTGAGGGGTCCTCAGGGAACTCACAGTTTTCCCCTCTGATCCCTGTCAATACTGACCTGAATCTTCCTCCCTCCTCGCCCCTTCCTTCTGATCTCTACCCTTCGATTGACCCCCCTTCCCTCTCTCCAGGTGTTCTTGTTTCGCAATCGCCCGCCTCCTTGGATCAACAGGCACACTCAGTGGCAGATGATGATGCTGAAGACAGAAGTACCTTAGAGGAAGACAGGATGAGAACCATGTACAGGATTATGGTTTTTGAATACGAGGGTCCTGAAGGCCCTGCTCACAGATTCCTTTCGACAGATGCACAGAGCAGAATGCAGGTGACAATAAGAGGGCAAAGAGAGCTTTGCAACCTCTTCTCTTCTCTCCCTTTTCCAGAAAAAGCTATTGAACTCTCCCCCTCCAACTCCACCCCAGGCTGCCTGAGGAGGTCTCCCAAATTGGTCTCCTCCCTTGCTCTCATCCGCTATAAATGAAGATTCTAATTTGGAACATCAGAGGGGTCCTCAAAGAAAGATGCGGTTAAAGCCCTCTCCCTCAAACATTCCCCTACTATCTTGGCCCTAATTGAAACCAAACTTCCTGAACCTGACTTCCAGCTTATCTGTAAGATTTGGGGTAGGAGACCCTGCTAGTGGGTCTCATTACAGGCGAACGGGGCTTCAAGAGGGATCTGGGTGGTCTGGGACCCTTATGATCTTTCACTCACCTCCCACTTCTTGGGGGAATTCTCTGTCACCCTTCTTCTATCCAACATTTCTGATGGTGTCTAGTGGAAGTTTTCTGCTCTTAATGGTCCTAACTCCAATACCATCAGACAAAGACTCTGGCAAGAATTAGACCATATTGCTTCCCTTCCTCACCCCGTTTGGTGTGTGGGAGGAGACTTCAATGTGGTTCGTTGGTCTCACGAGAGGAATTCCTCTTCCGCCATCTCCCGGAATTGTCCAAATGGAACATTGAATGCAGTTTTATATTTATCCTCTTCCTTGATTTGTATTTGCCAATATCCTGATTTTAAATCGAATTTAGAAAAGATTGTAGCAGTAGCAAGTCTGTCTAATAAGTCTTTTTTATTAGGTATTGGATATCTAATCCATTGTAAAACTTTATTTAAAGGTTTATAATTTATTACTAGCCTTGGTACCCCCCTTTCTTTTTCAGTATTTTTATTTACATAAAAAGCAGTATAGCTCCAAGGAGATGCACTTGACCTGATTAGATTTTTTCTTTGTAATTCATCAATTTCTTTTCCACAAAATTCTAATAGGGTTGTATTCACTTGTACAGGTCTAGCCTTTGTAGGAATTTTAGTTTCTTCAAATCCTTTTTCATAAGGTAATCCTACTATATGTTTCTTTCTTTCCCAAAATGCATTTGGAAGGTCATTGCATATTTATGTTTCTATCTGGGTTTAAGGTTATTGATTTTTGTTATTTTTTCAGGTTTTTCCAAGTCTGTTTCTATTTGTTCATATTTAATTTATATTTTAAGGGAACATAAAAACTTTTCTTTATTGTCTATTTTATCTTTGACTCTATCGATTTCTTTAAGCTTTGGTTTTTCTAAAAATTCAAACTTGATTGTTTGTCCTTCTCTAGATGTTTCGAGACCTGTATTATTGATTATTATGGGATAAAGTAATGTTAGAAATGGAATTCCAAGTATTACTGCCTGACTTAAATTTTTTACCATAATAAAAGGTGTTGGGAAACAATGTCCATTATTGCATACCATGGCATTTGATAATTTATATTTAATAAATAATCTACTACCATCAGCAGTATTAAGTATTTGAGTGGTTTTATCGAAATATTTGGATGGGATTAAACCTTCATTAATACAATTTAAATCTGCACCGGAATCTACCAAAGCTAATGTTTGAAAATTATATTCCTCTTGGATGACAATTTTTACTAATATAAACCATTTTTGTGAAATAATTTTGTTTACTAAATTTACAGATATATTATCTTCTACTTCTTTTGTTCCTGATGTTTCTGGTTCTATATGGTTAGTATCTACTAGTTGATCAAATTCAATTTCATCTGTATCAGTTATGGTTCCTGATATGTCATTTTGTAATTCTAATATTTTGATCCTAGTCTTTAGTTGTCCTACTTCTGTTTTTATTTCATTTACTTCTGTTTTTAATTCAGATATTGTGGGTTCACTTTGGAGTATATCTTTTTTATTAATTCGTTTGAGTATTTCAACAAAATTATAATCTTCTGGGGGTTAAGTAAAGGAACTGGTTTATTTTTTGCTTTTGTTAATGTGATGGTATAAATGAGAGTATTGACAGCATCACTTTCGAAATATAGAATATCTTGATTATTTTCATTTTTAGTAGTCCATTGATGAGTATTATTAAGAATTTGTTGTTTGGTATTTTGAGGTAAGTGAAAATCCCACCAAGCTCGTAGCCATCCTGTGAAGCCACAGATAATGGCTTTGGCAACTTCTTGATCATGGTTGCCTACCATTTTACATGCAAAAGCATGCATGGTCATATATTTCATGGTGTCTAATATCTGTTGTTCGGACAATCCATCTATATTCCAATTTACAATTGATCTTCCGGAATAAGAAATATTCTGAGCTACTAAGTCTTCTTCGAATTGTATATCTACAGCAGTAGGTCTATGATAATAAGGTCTAGCTGTTAATGGTTTCCATGATTTTCCATATGTTATCCTTTGGATGTTAAGGTTGTCCTGACGATGACTATTTTCAGTAAAGGCTTCCTCCATATTTTCTATTGTGTCAGCTATTATGGGTGTTTCGGCTTGCAAGGTTAACGTAGATGATTCAGGAATAATTTTGCTTTTTTGCTTTTGATCCTGAATCTCTAAGTGAGATAATTTTGATATTAGCTGATCTATTAAGGTCTTATTATCTTCTCCAAGTTTAAATTTTTCTTTGTGAAGTGATGGAGGTGGTTTGAATAAGACATTCTTTTGTTTTTCTTGTAAAGGTATAGGTCTTAACATATTTTCAATTCTGAATGCCTGCCTTCCTAATGATTGCATATATAGATTAGTGTAATTATTTTGTTCGATCACATGTGGAATTAATTCAGCTTTTTGTTGTACTATTTCTCCTGTAGTCATCTTATATGGTGTAACTTTTGTTTCTAATTTTAAGTCTGGATTTGATCCTTTTATAACAATACTTTTTTCAAGAGGATGGATACTAGTTAATGTATTTCCATCTATTGTATCATATGAACTATATTGACTTTGTAGTGTATTTACTTCAAAATTAGGAATATGAATTTTCTTCTCCTTACATATTTCTCTTAACCATACAAAATATCCTTTATTATAGTGTTCTCTTTTTCGTGCCTTGTTATATTTTATATGGAATAATACTACTAATCTAGGTTTAAAATTTTGTTTATACCAAGTTCTAATTGCGTTATTTTCTTCAGACAAATAATCCTGTTCAATAAATTGTTTATTAAGCCTTTTCTCTTCTTGAAGAGTTAACTTGAAAATCCATTTCTGAGTCAGTTAAATCTGGTTCAGATTTTTGTGTTGACTTATATTGTGGGATGACAATATTTTCTCTTGTTCTATATAAGCTTTCTAATTTTGGATGTATAGATGAAGTAGAACTCCTTGGTAATTCTATTATAGAATTATTAGATGGTTTTATTTCAGAATCATCGTTAGCCCTGTGTCCTCTATGATTAGTAAATTGGATTTCTATTTTACCATTAGGATTTCTCTAATTTTATCAGGTATAATATTTACTATTGGGGTTTGGCATTGATGGTTTTCATTATAGATTGACCAAGATTCAGGTAGGATAATTTCTGACCATTCTATAGTTTTTGGTATGATAGTATTAGATTTCTCGATATTGGTTTGGAAGAATACCGTTTTTCCTTTTGTATCATGTTGTAAAACATTAGGACATAATGTAGTCATCACTTTATAATATATTCGATATACTATGGCTATATTTTGGGATCCTGGAATCATATCAAAACCTTGGGTTTTTAGGTTTAGGGTCAATACCTTAAGAATATTTGGATCCTTTAAAGATATAGAATAATTAGGGAAGCAATTAAAATATACTGGACCTCTACATAGACTAGATTCTACCATACCTAATAGGGAATCATTAAATTTATTATGTCTAGTATCTCTTAGACATACTAGTATTGAGTTATTGAGTCCTAACCTGGTTAATGGTTTAATAGCTACTTGTATTAAACCTATATGAAGATAGTTATAACTTTTATTTTTATGCGATTGTATTTTTATTAGTTAATAACTGGAAGTCTTCTTGAGTACTTGTTACAGACAAATTTTGTTCAACTGTTTTAATAGCATAACCTATTTTGAATTCAAACGTTCCTTTTTTATAAATATCACTTATAGGGACTTTAGGTAAATTCCAGTTTTGTATCTGGTTTTCGATATTATCGATAACCATTTCTTCTTTATTTTTGATCCTTAGAGTATTACTAGTTTGGGGTAATGCTTTATTTGACATCCCCCACAAAGGATGCCAATTTACTTGGTCCAACCATAGCATCAATCCCACCCTCTCAAAACTTGATAGATTTCTCGTTTCGATCAATTGGGAGGAACAATTCCCAACTTCGTCGTCTTTGGCCCTTCCCAAGCCCACCTCCGACCATCGCCCTATACTGTTGGACACAAATGCTATTACCAAGGGTCCCCGTCCTTTCAAATTTGAAATGCATTGGCTTCAAGAAAAGGATCTAACCTGATGGAACTCCTTTAATTCTCAGATCTCGGGGAGAGGGGGCTTCATCCTCCAAAAGAAAATTCTGCTTCTTAAAGTTGCTTTCAAAGCTTGGAGCTCTAAGCTTCCTGTTAATTTTTCGCACTTGAAGGCTTCCCTTTTGGAAACCATTAAGAATCTCGACTCTATTGAAGAATCGAGATCTGTAAATGACTCTAGACAGGCGCTTAGGTCTCCAAGTTGGAGTATCTCGCTACTGTTAAAAAAGAAGAAATCTACTGGTCCCAGAGATCCAAGGTCTCATGGTTGAAAGCTGGGGACAATAACATTGGCTTTTTCCATTGGATTGCAAATTGTCGTTGTAGAGACAATGCCATCTCGATACTGAAAGTCAACAATTCCTATTTGACCCGACCTTGTGAAATTCAACGAGCCATCCTTGATTTCTTCAAGAATTTGTACTCTGCTCCCCCTGAACCTAGACCTAGATTCTTGACCCTTGACTTCCTGACTCTCAATGTAACCCAAGTTGCCTGGTTAGAGCGGCCCTTCTCAGAATAGGAGATCTTTAAAGCTATCATTGAGTTAGGGAGTGACAAGGCCCCGGGGCCGGATGGCTTTCCGGTTGCCCCCTTTAAGGAGTTCTGGGATACGCTTCCTCTTGACTTTGTAAAGTTCTTTGATGAATTCTTTGAAAGGGGTATCCTAAACAAAGCCATGAATGCTACTTTCCTTGCCCTTGTCCCTAAGAAAGAAGGAGCAGAGGAAATTAAAGATTTCAAGCCAATCAGCCTTCTCAATTCTTCTTATAAGATCCTCGCTAAAGTCGTTGCTTCCAGGCTGAAAAATGTCCTGCCTTCTATCGTTTCTCTTTCTCAATGTTCCTTCATCAAAGGCAGACAAGTCTTAGATGGGGCCTTAGTGGCCCATGAGTGTGTCCACTCGAGACACCTTTCCAAGAGACCAGGACTCATCTTCAAAATTGACTAGGAAAAGGCTTTTAAGACCATGTTGACTGGTCAGTCCTGAATGAGTCCATGACTAGGATGGGTTTCGGAGAGAGATGGAGAAAGTGGATGAGTGGTTGCTTCCATATCCCCCATTTCTCTATCTTCATCAATGGAACCCCAATTGGCTTTTTTCCCTCTTTGAGGGGGTTCAGACAAGGAGACCCCCTCTCGCCCTTTCTTTTTGTTATTGCAGCAAAAGTCTTCAGTCGATCCAACTCTCGGGTCTACCAAGCTGGCCTCCTTTCAGGCTTTAAAACCAGCAAGAACGGGCCCACAGTTTCCCACCTTTAGTACACGGACGATACCCTCGTATTCCTGGATGCCACCCGAAAGGAAGTTAACACCCTCAAAAGGTTCCTCCGTTGCTTCCAAACGGCGACTGGGTTTAAGATAAACATGGATGAATCCAGTATGTTGGGGGTTGCCTTGTCTGCTGAAGAAAATCGATCTCTCATTCCAGCTTGGGAATGTAAAGTCCAGGTCCTCCCTACCACTTACCTCGGGCTCCCACTGGGGCTTGGTAAGCCTAGAAGCGGCATTAGTCCCCGGTTCTTAACAAGGTTGATCGCCGCTTGGCAAGATGGAAAGGAAGGTTCCTGTTGTTCTCGGAAAGAAACACCTTGATCAAAGCTACCTTAGCTAACTCCCCGATTTACTTAATGACGCTTTTCCATATGCCGGCGCAGGTGGCCAATCGACTCAACCAACTCATGAGGAACTTCCTTTGGCCAGGAAGATAAGAAGTTTCATCTTGTAGCTTGGGATAAGGTCTGCCAACCTAAAGACAAGGGTGGCTTGGGGATTAAGGTCATTCGCAAACACAACGCCGCACTTCTGGGAAAATTGCACTGTGGGCCTAGGTGGTTAAGCATAAGTACAATATCCTTATACAATCCTGGCTACCAGGATCACTGAAAAAGGCATAATGGTTCAGGTATCTGGAAGTCTCTTTTAACAGTGCTAGCCACTTTCAAGAGCCACACTAGGTTCCTTCTGAGAGAAGGCTCCAGGGTTAAATTCTGGCAGGACCTTTAGTTAGGCCCTTCTCCGATTTGTGTCGTCTTCCCGTCCCTTTACTCTCTTGCACAAGACTAGGACTCTTCTATAGCCCAGGAGCTTTGTAGCGTAGGAGGACGTAGAGTCTGGAATCCCACTTTTAGAAGGAATCTAACTGAATCGGAAACATTTGATTTTCAGCGCCTCTCGCAGACCCTCCACTCTCTCTTTCTCCCCTCCCATGGAAGAGATGAACTTGTCTGGACTCTGAACCCCACGGGTAAGTTCTCGGTTGCCTCTTTCTATAAAAGCCTTGTGCCCTTCTCTAAAATTTGGTCTTCGATTGCTCCACCAAAAGTGCAGACCTTCCAGTGGCTACCTTTCTCACAGTGGATAATCTACAGAAAAGAAGGATCCCTATCCCGAATAGATGTGCCCTGTGTGAATGTGAGGAGGAAAGCAACCATCACCTTTTCCTTCTTTGTGATTTCTCTTATGACCTATGGGGAAGGGTACTGCAACTTTTTGGAATACGTGGGGTTACCCCCCCCTCAATTAAAGCCCTCCTTACCTGCAATTTTGATTCTTGTTGGCCTAAGGCAGGTCGTATCCTGTGGAAGGCGACTGTTATGGCTACAATATGGGTTGTGGCTGAAAAGAAATTCCAGAATTTTCCGTGGCTCCAAACTTCAAACTTAGGCTCTGTTGTCCAAGGTAACCACCCTGGTTACGTTCTGGGCTTCAAATCATAAATTCTTCATAGGAATTCCTCGGACCTTCTTCTTCACTCATTGGGGTGACATCCTTTATCATCAACCACAAAGGGTTAGTAGGTCAAGCTTTTGGCTTCCACCTTCTCAAGGAACCATCAAGCTAAACTTTGATGGTTGCTCCTTGGGGAACCCGGGTCCAGCAGGGGTAAGAGGAGTTTATCGAGATCATGAGGGCAATGTACTCCTCTCTATCTCTCAATTCCTGGGCTTTAAGGACTTTCTATCCATGCTGAAGCACTAGTCGTCCTTCTAGCTTTGAAAAAATTCAACCCATCCTGGGCTTTAACTCTGATAGTGGAAGGCGACTCCAAAAATATTATCTCTTGGGCTAGCAGAACGTGCGATCCACCTTGGTATTTGTCCCCAGGCAATATCAAATTGGGAATGCAGAAGACTACAAAAATAAACAATGAAACAAGAAATTACACCTACTAATATATATATATATATATATATATATATATATATAAAGAGAGAGAGAGAGGGCTGACATCTTATTCACAATCCTCTGCCTAAGATCAGCTGAAAGCTCTGTCCTCCAATCGTTAGCATCCGTTAGAACGACATCACCCTAGCCTTGAGGGTGCATCCAACCACCTTTATCCATCCTACTCAAAAACCCAAAAAAAAACAAAAATATTGTATAAAATCTGAAGAACTAAACTTTTATAACCCTGTTACCCAAACAAGAGAAAGACTATCACTATTCCAGCCAACTCTCAGAGCTCGAAAATTTCAAGAAGCCAATAATGTTTTCTTCCCCAAAAAGGAAAACCAATTCCTGATCCCAAGGGCTCTAAATACTTGAAACCTTAACAACCTACAAACGATGTCTTCTCTATTGCCTAAAAAAACCGAATTTCAAATCCAAAAACTCTCAAAACTACAAAATTCAACCGCTCATGATCCTTTCTCCTCGATGGCCCAAAAACGAAAACCCTAAGTTTGCAATCAGAGTGTTAAGAGAGAAAGAGAGAGAGAGAGAGATTTTGAATAAGTGAGCCACTGTGACAATTGTAATTGTGAGAACTAAGAAGTGACTGTTAAGATTGGAATAAAGTTGTTACTGTTACAAAAAAAAAGAGATGGGTGGTTGACTCGGGCGAATATAAAAGAACAGTAAGAAGTATCACTATAAATGATCTCACAGGAGCATATTGTATACTTATTCCCTCAGAATCCACTCGCGAATGAATTGCCATTGCTATGAGATCATTATTGTTGTTACAAAGAAGTCATCATTGCTAGTAGCCATAAGACGTTGAATGGTAGCCATTCGAGAATTCTTTTCTGAGTGATTCATTGGAGACACTAAAGTTTCAGATAAAATACAAATGCTCACGTCAACCCTCTTTTTTCTTTCAAAACTGCCCCTCAGTCAACTTGAATTTTGATTTTTTATATATATTTTGGCTTTCTATTAGTAGGGCAGTGCCATAAAGCTTGGGGCACTGTCCTACAAACGAAAAATCAAAATCCAAGTTGATCGTGGGCAATTTTGGAAAAATATAAAAAAAGTGGGTTGACGACCTTTGTAATTTTACCTAATATATTTTCTATATATAAAACATGAGCAAGTGACTAGATGTCCATCAAAAAATTCAAATTAGATTTGGAATTTGGTAAGGATGGAGAATAACGATTAGTAACTCAAGTTCCCATGGGAAGAATTAGCATGAGAAAGCGAAGTGTGCCCACCTGTCCATCTATCAATAGCATACAATATAGGTTAATTAGATAGGTCCAATGGAACTAATGGCAACAAAATAATATAAAAGTTGATTTTATGATCTCTCACAACAAACTTTTACGAAGAACTCAAAATATATTTATTTTCTTTAAATACACATCTAGAAATAGATCCCCATATTTACATGAAATACTATTGGTAGATAGTTCTCTTGATGGACCAAATCTACAATGTGTCCTTATGGGTGCATTTTAGAAAATACTAGTGTTATGCACATGCGTTGGACGTGGTATAATTTAATTTAAAAATGATTGTTAATATGAATCACCATCACCACCATTATTATCATTAGCATTATCTGATTGAATAAATAAAATATTTATTTTATTTATAGATATTATTTAATAATATATAATATAATATATTTATTTTATTTATAGTTACTATTAAATATACAAAATAATCATGTATAATGAAATAACACCGACACCACAACAATAGATTAGACCGAAAGATAAAATAGTAGAAAGCAAGCTTCCTTTCTTTATTTATTTTTAAATCATTTATAATTAATCAAGCTTTCTTTCTTTACTTACTTTTAAATATTTATAATTTTAATTATAAATGATTTAAAACTAGTATATATAAGTCTCAATAAGATGTAAATTATTGAATAAGAATTTTAAAAAAAGACACAAATTTCTATGGATTGAAAATAGTACTGATTTAAAATTTTATTATTATAAAGCCATCAAAAAAAATTGGAAAGGAGAAAATCCTTTTATGGCCTAGATCGAATCATCTTATCAGAATGCACGGCCTATGTTAAAAGGGTCAAAAAAATACTTTCTAGATTGTGTTTTCAAATTTTTCTTTATTGTGATTATTCATTAGAATGAAAAGAAAGTATATTTTAAAATTATGATCAAACAAATGCCCCTCTCATAGTTTTTGAAGATTGTTGCATTATATTACTATACAACCGTCGCTTGAAATCACTACCCATATACATACATAC
>NW_006499600.1:15103-45683 GCF_000471905.2 Amborella trichopoda | reverse complement strand
CACTAAGTATTCCAAGTATTCTTTAAGTATTGGACTACCTATTGGCTATACTTCATTATGCAATTGGGTCATAAAGCTTAAAATTTTATATCTTTATGTATGCAGCACTGTTATGAAAAATGGATATATTTAGTTGTTCAACTTTAATTGTGTTTAAAGCCCATTTTTAGAGAGGTTCAGTTTTGGCAGCATATCTTATTAGATCTAATCAACATACAGAATTGATCTAAACATACAAAATTAATCTATTCTACTAGCTTGTAGAACTCCTTGGAGCAATGTATGCTTTATAGTTTAAACTTATAGCAATGAGTGTATTAAATTCCACGTTTGCAAAGTGGATGTATTTTTCCCTACTGATGCATCCATTAGAACTTTTTGAGAAATACTTTTTACCTTGAATATATATTTATGGCAAGGGTCACTATCACATGAAATACAAACTACTCATCAGGAATTGAGGTATCTTTATATGGATTACTTCTTGTTTAATAGGTTGCTGCTCTTATTCAATTTCATGGTGTACCATATACTTTGGGAAAGGTTTGGGCACTTATTTTTGTTCATATTACCTATTGAAGGATTTACTTGACCCTAGCCCCCTAGAAAACATATTTCACCACATTTCTTAATGCATTCCCCTCATGCATGGCTTTTTCAGCTTTCATGGTCTAGAGGCTCACATGCATTTTTTTTATTTAGAAATATTAATTGAATGGCATGGTGATTCATGGTTATCTTAATTATAATTTTTTTTTTCTATTGGATGTTATTGTAACTTGTTCATTTTCATGAGAAAGTAGGGCTTAAATATCCATGCTTACAAGGTCCCCTTGGTAGAGTGATTTTCCCAAATAAATATTTTTTTAATGAACTTTTATGTTAAGGAAAATTTACAATAAAATAATAAGATGAGAAGGGGAGATGTGACATGACAGTATGGTACAAAAGTGAATGACAAAGGAAGGGTTCGATGTAATTTTTGTAACAAGGAAATGTGGGTGATATTTATCGCCTAAAAGATCATCTTGCTTGGGTAAAGGTAATGTCACCGGTTGTAAAGAAGTGCCACAAAGAGTAAAACAACAAATGATAAAAATAATTACAAAAGGAAAAAGAAAAAAGTGCAGAGAAAAAGGGATGCAGAGGAGATAGGGAGGGGGTATGAAATTCCAATAGATGAGGAAGATGACCAAGAGGCAGAATTTGAGGCGCAAATGGAGCGAGCTAGGATTGCCATTCAAGAGCTTAATTATAGACAAATGGAAATTCAAGAGATATATGGGAGAAGGGATGATGCATCCAATAGACGTCAACCTCAAGAACATGTAGTATCGAGTAGGGGAGTATGTGGGCCTTCATTGCTTAGATCCACATCTAGTAGATTGAGACGTAGTTTCTCTAGTTGCCCATCCTCTTCTAATCGGCCATCTACTACTCAACGACATGAACCCATAGATGTGCCGTCAATGACCCGCGAACCCTGGACTTGATCCCCATAAGTCACAATATCATAAAAAAAAATTAAAATTTCCGTCAGCAGGTGTATTAATAGAAAAGTGAGAAAGATGATTAGCATATTTCTGGTATGCTAATGCACTGCCATTTAATTTTACAAGCTCAGACTTCTACCCACAAATGGTAGCTGCTATAGTTGAGGCAGGGCCAGGTGTTAGAGGTCCAACTGCGAAGGAGCTTGCAGGGTTATGTTTAGAACATGTTGTTTATGATGTTGATAAGCATATTGCATAGTTCAAGGTCTGCTGGCCAGGTACAAGAGTGACTATTATGACTGACGGTTGGAAGGACAAGTCCCATAGGCATCTTGTTAATTTTTTAATAGGTTGCCCTAGGGGCATTGTTTACCACTCTAGCATTGATTTATCAAGAAAGAGACATACTGGGAGATTGATATGCGCACATCTAGACAAAATTGTAGATGTGGTTGGGCTTGAAAATGTGATCCAAGTAGTGACTGATAATGCTGCGAATTACAGAATAGCAGGCTTGTTGCTAATGGAGAGAAGACCCAATCTTTATTGGACTGCTTGTGCTGCATATTGTATTAATTTGATGCTCAAGGAAATAAGGAAGCTGAAGAGGGTTAAATATTGTATTTTGAGGAGCAAGTTGATTCTAAGGGTTATATACAATCACACATATCTTCATGCTTTGATGAGGGAGCATTGCATGCGAGAGATTGTCAAGGAATCCACTACTAGATTCGCTACAGCGTTCCTTACAATACAATCGATATTGGTAAACAAGACAAGATTGAGGTCAATGATACGCTTTAATGAATGACAGACTGATAGGGCATCAATGAGTCAACTTGGAATGCAGGTTGAAACCACCCTTCTCGATCGGAGGTTCTGGGCTCGATGTAACCATGTTGTTTCTATAACTGAACCTTTAGTACATGTGCTGAGGTTAAGTGACTCTGATGATAAACCCGTAATGGGGTTTCTGTTTGATACAATGAGACGTGTAAGGGAAGCTATATTTGAGAATAACATATGGAATGAAGAGATATTAGAGATTGTTGATCGTTGGTGGAGAGACCAACTACACCAAGATATCTATGTAACAGGTAATTTATGATTCACTGTCGCAATTCATGACTCTTTCTCAACTCCGAGAAAAGTTACCGTAATTAATAATATAACAAACCACATGCAGGGTTCTTTCTTAATCTACAAAATTTGTACTCCAATGCCACTTTAGATGATGCAGATATCATGGAAGGGGTAAGAAACTGCATCTATAGACTTGAACTTGATCTTGAAACTCAGATGGAGTGTATGAAACAGGTAAACCTTAATCAAAACGTATATGTAATAAAATTTCAATTTACAATAATGAATTGCATTTCTATGTAGTACTAATTTCTTGTATATGCATCTTGTTATTTCTAGCTTATTATGTACATGGAAAAAAATAGGGAATTTGCATACAACAATGCCAAAAAAGCAGCTGCAACATTGCACCCAGGTTAGTTTTAAGTTAAAACTTGCAATAGTTTAGTACACTACTATCTGTAATTTTTTTAAATCAATTTATTTTCTATTGTTAAGTATTTCTATGTTTGTCTGTGTCATCACAATGGTGGATGATACACGGAATTCGAATAAAGCAATTGCAAAAAATTGTCGTTAGAATTTTGAGTCAAACCTGTGCTGCCTGGGGCTGTGAGAGAAACTAGAGTACATTTTAATTGATACATGCCCCGAGGCGGAATAGGTTAAAGACACACGCCCCAAGGCAGAATAGGTTAAAGACACAGACGCTGCACAACTTGGTGTACGTTCATTATAATTTGAAATTGAGAGAGAAATATATAAGGAGGAACCCCACAGACTACACGCCGATCAACCTTGATTACATCTTCCGGAGCGACCTCGCCGATGAGTGGGTGTCACTAAGGACCCCACTACTAGACCAAGATTTTCTTAGTGGGGCAGTTGCCGATATGGATGATAATGTGAATGTTGCAGCATCCAATGAAGGAGACATGACAATGGACATGGATGACGATTATACACAGGATGAAGATGATGCACATGATGATGAAACAGATGAGACAATGGAAAACAATTGACAAGAACCAGTCATCCAGGAATGTGAAGGGGCACAACATGATGCGGTACCTGATGAACAAGAAGATTTAATGAGATTAGCTCGGGAGGAAGTCCAGGCATTGAGGCATTGGAGTTACTCAACAAGGGAGAGACGAAGTTGTAGCCGTCTCCGTAACCTTGTTATTCATGATGATGACAATATTGAAGATACTGAGGGCCATAACACAAAACAGGTTGGGGGTAACACAGAACAGGATGCGGGTAACACATAACAGGGTGGGGGTTAACATAGAACAGGGTGGGGGAGAGCATGAAGGCTGGACGAGTATAGGAGACTTTGGCCAAGGGGGTACTACTAGAAATATTCTTGACTGGTGAGTGGGCACAACTGCGGCATTACAGACTCCACCAAGCCTTACTCAGATTTTTCGCCCCGTAAATCCTGATAGTGAAACACAACAATATCATGATCCCCCTCGCCACTCTCATTACTACTAGCATTGTTAGTTGGACTTTGTAACTTCATTAATTGAATTAATGTCAAATTCTAAATTGTCTTGCATATCTTCATAGTATTCAAATATTAATTTATATAAAAAAAATTTTCAATTTTTTTTGTAAGATAAATGTATGTAATATAATAGTATACACTTAATCTAAGTTTTTCAATTTTTTTCAATTTTTTTTAAATTTTTTGGATGTTTATTACCTTTTTTTTTAAAAAAAAAAAAAACTACTTGACCGGTTAAAACGGTTAACCGCTCCGATTAGTCCGGTTCCGGTTCAAACCGCTCCCAGCCCCAAACCGGTTAACCGTTCCGGTTCGATTTTGCGAACATTGGTGATGGCGCTTAGCAAGTACTGGCACGTGTGAATATAGCAGGCCATGCCAAATAACATAGCTTCTTCGATTCAACCACGAAGTCTATATTGAACGCTCTCTCTCTCTAGGTAAAATGGATCTCTCTCACCATTTGAAATGGGTCTTTCTCTACCTTTGGATCTTTCTCTACCATTAGTAACGAAGAAGTCCCTCTCCTGTTGTGGTAGAAAGTCTCAGCTAAGAGGAAATAGAAGGGCGGATACTTTCCTCATACTGCGTCTCTAGATAGCAAAATATAGGAAGGGGAGAACTAAAATAAAAGGGTTCACCTTTTTGGGCAAATTCTCAACATAAAGAAACATTACCATTTTATAGTCATTATAGTAATATAAAATTAATATTTTTTTATATAATAAATCCAAGTTGGGTTTATTGGAACCTGTACCCAACCGATGCCTATTTCGGGTCAATAGCGATGGACTCGGACCCGACCCACCGGGTCCAATGCTGGATCTATACACAAACACATGTCGGGTCTACCCGGCGGCTCTTGGGTCCAGTGCCACCCATAAGAGAAAGAGAGATTGTAACTTCTAGAGAGAAAATGGATTTGAGAGAGAGAGAGATTTGGGTTGTAGAGAAAATGAAGTTTCAGAGAGAAAAGAGATAACGGGGTTTCAGAGACCGAATGAATTTTAAATTTTATAAAAAATATTTTAACATGTATTTATTTTTATTTTCATTTGCCTTACTACAAACAATAAAATTTTGAAGAGTGAAGATACAAAAGAAAAAAGGAAAAATAAGCTGGGCCGGTCATTATTGGGCCTAGACGAGACAATTTTCGGGCTGGTCCGTTAAAAGCTCGGTCCAACTTAATAACAACACGTGTCCATATCATCCCAACCCAAAGCTCGTTAGTGGCCATTTGACGGGCCCAGCCTGGAAA
This sequence comes from Amborella trichopoda, assembly GCF_000471905.2. The sequence goes on along the minus strand of NW_006499600.1, from coordinate 40,333 downwards.
CCTGAATCCCAGCCCTCTCCATTAATAGCCCTAACAAAAATGCTTTAGACACAGGTGGTTATCACGTCCGTCTTGTACACAAAAGGTTCCTAAATAAAAGGTAATACAATAAATATCTAGCTTTTCAAGCACACATTTGAGTTGCGATTATCGTACTCTTAAATTAGATATGTAAAGGTAATGTTAGCTCTTTTTCTCTTTCTTATATATGAATGCTTATTGGTTTTTTTTTTTTAACTTAAGAATAAATGGTCTAATTATATTTTTTATTTTTATAACATGGTGGTCTTTAACATAAATTTAAGAATATTAATTTAAAGATAGGGGTCATACAATGAGGCCATTTGAAATCTCTCTCTTTCTATTAAAAATCTCTTCCACTAAATTTATTCTAGAAACCTAAAAAATTAGATTTTTGAAAAATAAATATGTTAATTTGAAAATTGGTACATATTCTAATAATTTCTACATTGATAACCAAATCTTGTATTTTATTTATTAATTTATTTGTATTATAAATTATGTAATGTACTATTTTTCTTACAGTTGTCAAGAATATATTTTAAATTAAATGATATGATAAGATATTTTAGGTTTGTTATTATTTGTATAGAAAAATATTTATAACATGTAAACCAATAATTTCAATTTTAGTATATAATGTTATAGTTAGTTAGGTTGTAATAATTTGGGTTTTTTTTAGTGGATTAGGGTTTTTCACCAATTCGAGAATTTGGTGGCCATTTTTTCATTGATTTATTCCATTCTTTATTGTAGTCAATGTATGATTATATACTTTATCCATGATAATTATGTGATTTTTCTTTATGTGATGTATTGGTTAACATAAATTCATACAGGGAAAAACATCTCAATATTCGCATATTAATGAAAAAAAATGAAAGTTAATAATGTAGTATCCCATTTCTTATTGGATTCCTAAAAAAACAATATTCATAATTATTTTTAATAATTTTTTGGATTTTTTAATTGCTGAATCCAATCGATTCAGCCGATTCTCGATCCGAACCGCCGATTCACCGATCTGGATGGTTTTTGGGGTGCCTAATCTGGGGCACCAGTCCATTTTTTAAACCACTAGTTTTAAGTGTTAAAAACTTGAATGTGAGCGTCCTTGCACAACGAACTATAACTCGAGCACATATACTGAGCTCCTGTGGGAGCATATTATATATGTATTGCACAACAAACTATAAATAGAGCTCATGTGGGAGCATACTGTATATGTATTCCCTTGCTCAAAACATCTATTTAGGAGGAATTTTTTAGACTAAAAGTTTTGTAACTACATAGTCTAATTTTGGGAACTACATATGATTTACTAATTATTTTAAAATAAAATAAAAAAAATAAAATTTGAGTTTAAAAATTAGACAGTTCCTATTCAATGCGTTAGTTTTTTCTAGTACATAGAATTTATTTTAAAAAAAATATTTTGCTGAGATTATTCTAATGGTTGTAGAGTTTACATCCCCAAGACTTAATATCTACAAAAGCATCCCTAGTATGAGTTTTGCCCAAATGCGTAAATTGATGGATACCCAAGAGGGAGTAAGGAAATCTTTTGCCCTGTAAATATATCACATGTCAAAAGCTTTCATGCTTCGATAGAAGTAACTTCTATTTTTTGTGAAAGCCAAACTTGAAGTAATTATAGGAAATTAATAGGGATGCATCTTTTCAACCGGCAAAATAATCTCAATAAAAAATTTTCCAGTGGCGTTGTTCGCAAAAAGTAGATGCCTTTAAACAATCAAAGTAAGATTCACTCTAAAATGGTGTCGAAAGATGATTTTTCCCGAAAATCTTCATGATAGCAAAAAAAAATGCATTTTGTTTTCTAATTATGAAATATAAATTTTTAAAAACTTGTGTAAATTGAGCAGATCTATGAATAAAAATATTATAAATGGACGGTTCAGATAATGCATTACAAAATGCACTATTTTAGGACTAAAAAAAGTAATATTTTTTTGGGAAAATTTCGTATGGAATCCTAATTCCTCGTATTATTTTATAGTAGACTTTATTTCTATTTTTCTTTCAAGCTTTCACTGTACCCTCTCATCTCTTATCTTCCTATTTTATTGACTTTTAACCTACCAGTTCATCCCAATTTTTTTTTAACCCTCTTTTTCCCTTTCTAAATATTAAAAAAGATTTTGGGTTGAAATGGTATAAAGGATTTGTTGAGGTTATTTTTTATGATCAAAAGTCAATAAAAGAGGGAGATAAGAGATGACTGGTATGGTGAAATCTTTAAGGGTTTTTTATGCCACTTGAAAGAAAAACGGAAGGGGGGTCTACAATGAAATAATATGAGGAATTAGGGTTATATGCGAAAATTTTCCTACTTTTTTTCCATATCCATACATCTCGAGATCGAGATGATCAATTAGAAGGTTTTTAGTGTCAAAACAACCTTTTCCGCTGAGTTTATGAGGTACCCGTTAATTCTATATCTCTGTTGGGTCCATGTGTTATCTCTCAGTGTTCATAAAATTGATCTGAAACAGTTAACTGGACATGGTCCATAAGTGGTTTAACCAGCCCAACAGTTAAATCGGCCGATTCAACCATTCTAACCGGGCAAAAAATGTTGAAGAAAATACAAAAATACAAAAAATAACTAATAAAATATGAAAAGCATATAAAGAGTGACTAAAACAAAACACATTCAAAAGAAGTTAAAAATTGATGAAAAACATCGATTTTAAATAATCGATTTGTGCCTAGGGATATTTTTAAATTTTTTTGAAAAAGATGGAAAAATATAAAAGTGTGTATTGATGACCAATTTTTTTTTTTAATCTTTAGCATAACGTAAAAGATATTAAAAAAGTATTACAAAACAAATTCTTTATTTTTAGGAATTTATATGTATTTTTTTAAATTTTTTTAAATACTGGCTGAGTAACGAAACTGCCCAAAAAAACGGGTTCCGATCTAATCGGGTGGTTACCGGTTAGACCGCTCGATTTTTCCAACAATGTTCTCTCCACATATGTGAAGAAAAAGAAGAAGAATATGGACTCTTAGTATACGATGCTCTGGCCTCTCTCTCTCACACACACACATACACCTAGACCCATATATCTCTTTCAATGTAAAAAAAAGAAAAAGAAGAAGATGGCATGGCCTCCAAGTGTTTGATGTGGGGTCCCTCTTTCTCTCTCAACGTATCTTCCAAGTGTTCGAGATCTCTCTCATAAATACAAAAGAAAAAGAAAAAAAGAGGATGACATTTAAAATTTCATATGAGACCTTACACATACATATATATATATATACATATATATGCATGCACACACACATTAAACACATACACACATTCACAAAATACATATGCACAAAACATATGGCCCGCACCACCCCAATCCCTTCCCTTAGTGACACAAACTGCCCGCCTTTGTGCCTGGGCGCCGCCTTTTTTAATATTGAAAACAACCATTCTAAATGTTGTGATTATTGCACTTAAATATTGGTTAGGTCCTTCATTTTAGTTTTTGTCCAAGTGTGGAGATTGCCGAGTTTGTCTTTTAATATCTAACAACAACAAAAATGTAAGGTAAACATTGAAGATTTTTTTCAACTAGTTCAAATATAATATTTACACTTGCAAAGGTGAGATTCCTTGATTCCAACATTACATGAAATGTGCATTCAAATATTAACATCATGATTATAATATAATACTATTTTATTAGTATTAATATGTTATTATAGTATTATTATGTTATAATAATATCATTGTAATGTAATGGCATCATTATAATAATCATAATTATTATTTTTATAATAAATTATCAGTATTAATAATAATATTATAATTATTATAATATATTATAGTAATTAAATAAGTAATATTATTTTATTGGTATTAATATGATATTGTAGTACTATTACATTGATAATTATATTATTATAATATATTAAAATAATATTACTAATATAATAATGTTTTTAAAATTGCAATATCAACATTATATAAACATTTTCCTTTTTTAGTCAGTACATATACTGTTCTACCTTGAGAGCATATATGTTGTACACTTATTCCCTCGAGTAGAAGACTAACTTTGGAAGATTTTCTTAGATCCAAAAATTTGGGAACCACAAAAAATTACTTAGATGATTATATTCAAAAAATAATAATTCAATTTTAAGTTTTCTAGCACTTAGATCTCACCTTAAAAAATTGGAAGTTTTTCTATCAAATCTCGAGGCATTATTTTCTAAAAGCCCATAAGAATACAATTTGATTTTTATTTATTTATTTATTGAGTATAACATATAGCTCAAGAGATTACATCCCCAAAATTTGGGGGATTAAAAGTAACCCTAGATTGGATTTTGCTTGAGGGAGTAAATAGACAATATGCTCTCTCAAAAGTACGAAAATTTTGGCTTTTTATTTTGAATGTTAAAATGAACACAAGTACACGAAAGATTTTACGTTCCCGTAGAAGTATACTATTTACTCCCTCAAGTAAAACTTAAATTTGGTGTAATTTCATAAAACACAATTTTAGGGATGTGACCTCTTTAACACTTAGAATAACCTCAATAAAATAATTCCAGATTGTGCTTCCTTTACACATGAAAAAATAATGTTTCAAAATTGAAAAGAGACTGCCCAAATTTTAAGGGTGAGATTTAAGTACTAGAAAACTCAATATTTAATTTTTTTCTTTTAAAATTAATTATCTAGTGGTTCTTTGGCAATATTGAAAATTTTAAATTAAAAAAGATCCTCCTTAGCAGGTCTTCTTAGAGAGGGAGTAGATATATAGCATTGCTCTCATAGAAGCATAGTATATGTGAAAGTTGGACTTATGTGATCTAGCCGGTGTATGTATTATTTTTTTTTCTTCTTATTTTTTTGTTTTTTTCTTTTTCTTTTCCAGCTTAGAACACTCATGTAGTCCATTACAATAAATTAACTTGAAAAGAAATAAAAAAAACAAATATGGGATCTAAAACTTGATGCCACTAAAACCACTTTTTAGTAAGCAAAGAAAACTACAACAATATGTTTGGGAATAATAAAAGACATAATACATAAATATGGTAATAAACAAGAAAGTAAATGCCAGAGATTACCTCAAACGGGTTTATTGTACCTCGAGTCACCACATTCCAATGGCGCGAGATCAATGGTCAACCTTTAATATCAAACATGAGAAAACAAATAGGTTAAACCCTCAAATGGAACAAGAACTCATTTCAAAGCTTCAATCTCAAAATAAGGCTTTACTCCTTATTCACCTAGTTGAGAGAACATCTCATTACTAAACCCTTAACCTTCTAGGCATGTGAGAGATGGGAGATGATAGATATCTTCTACTATGTGGGGCGTGCCCCTTTCTTTGAGTATGAGGAAGAGAGAGCTTTATCTAATTATAAGGGTGTGCTCCTCTTCATGATCTAGAGAGGGAGAGAGAGAGAGACAGAGAGAGAGATATATACTTTACTAGGTGGAGCATGCCCCTCTATAGGCTTAGAGAGAAAGAGATAAGAGAGAGAATGTAGAGATTAATATGTAGAGATATAGGAGAGGGCATCTCTTTTTTTATAGTGCGTCAAGGGGTTTAGGGTTTTTCATGGCTTGCCTCTTTTTGTGACATTGAATATGTACCATTGATCTTGGGTGACTTGTGGGGTGAGAGATATGAGTCATCCATTCTATAGAAAAGCCATCAAGATCATATAGAAGGTGCTAGAACATTTATCCCCCATTTCCTAAAACATTTTCCCATCATTTAATTTAAATAAGTACATATCTATAATAATATTATGTTTTTTTATTTTCATGCATAAGCTTTCTCACACTTTCTTTATTCAATTTCAAAGCTTCCTTCAAACACAATCTTTTCAAAACATAAGCTTTCTTCACCCTCAAGCCATAAACTTGAATTAAATAAAAAAGAAAGTCCACAAGGTGGGGCATGCCACCCTAAGTGGCACATCATGGGCCCCACCAAATTGTCATGATAGGCCCATATACATATTTGGGCATATCATGCAATATTAAAATTATTTAAAATAATTTATGATTTTTTAAATTCATAAAATCCAATTTGAATAATTAAATCAACATCTCTGTTTTTATAAATCTAAATTTCATAAATAAAATAAGCAAAGATTCATAAAAATTCAGATAACATTTTTAAAAATCATATAATATTATAATAAACATAATTAACTACTTTTGATAAGAAAATGATTCATATGGTCTACGAATAAACAAATAAATACTGGAGCACTCCACCTTTTACTGTGGACTACGATGATACTTTCTTTCTCAAACCGACCTAGTGTTGCCCATGAGCCACAGTCTATACATGAGCTCATTAGTGGGTCACCACAGTCTAGCAATATACAAAGGGTCGTAATCCCAGTGTGTGGATGTCAAGTTCTCCCTTAGAGACGTACCAAGGTCTCGTGGACCTGATGCAACTACAACTCTATGGTGTGTAAGAGTAATATTTCACACATGCACAAGCTTCACCTTGAAAGTTGGTTTGTTTTTTCGAAAGGCTATCATATGTGCATACCGTGTAATGGTACGACGATGAGGTTTTGACTCCCATCTTTGAAGGCTGCCATCACAGACAAGGGGCACACAATCCTTTGGCTCACTCATTCGGCTGTACTCTAACCTCATTAAGGGATGACTTATTATAACCCTTATCGGTTTATTCTTTACGCCTAGGTTACATGGGTTTTTTCCAATCAGCTGGCCTAGCTCGTCAAGCTCAGTCTGGTATCAGCAAATATCGTTTGCTTAGTATGATCTACACATGACTATACTTTCATTGAGCTCATGTTCTATTATATCAAAAAGTTCAATTACAAGCACCCATAAGGCCTTTAATGGCCACATATACCTAACACAAAGGAATATATTGTTCTTTGGTTTTGAAACATGTCTTAATGATTCTTTCTCGAGATTGTATTTTCCCCATCCTCGAATGAATGTTCATTTTTTTTTTACGGGTCTTAAAAAAATTTGTCCTTCAAAAACACCAAAACAAGAGGTCAAATAAACTCTAATTCTTTTAATGCACGCGAACAACAAAATCTAAGAACCAATAGCCACTTGCTTATTCTTTTAGGAAGAAGACCAGAATTCAAGAGAAAATTTTTATCAATTCGTGACTTGAATAAGGGGTCTGATGTCTTTATATAAAGTTTATAGGTGCCTGTCAAACAAAGAATTATGAGTACTTGTTGTGATTTCCCGTAAGAGAAATAACACTATGAGACCTCTCACACCCATGTGAGTAGGACCCCAAAGGATTATCATTAAATTTTGACACAGATTGGTTAGGTGCCTCGATCTCGCCCTCGGATCTGGATGATCTGGTGACACGTGTCTCGGGATTCAAAGGGAACCCCCTGGGACTTGAGATCGTTCTCTCGACAACGTTGCTCAAGAACAAGGGCAGGTATACCAACCAATGAGAGAGGAATTTGTAGTGAGGAAGGACACACTCACCTGAGTTCGTGACTCACTCAGGTTGCTCGCATGGGCACCCTCTTAGATCACGTCAGAAACCCCCCGAGTCGTACAACTGGTTCAGAATCGCCTCCCTTAGCCTGTATCCTCCTGTTTCTGTGATCACACACACATGGTTAATTTTATTAGACCAGTGAGCCAAGAGACCTCACCTTGTCTTTGGGTGAATGCACACAGGCGTGCACATTCAAAGGAGAAAAGAGAAGAAATGATGAGATGAGGGTTGGTAGAATGAAGAAGAGAGAAGAAAAGAAAAGAAAGGGACATTTGACCAAGTGGCTAGCTTAGCACAGTAGCTGGATTGACATGATGATTGACCTGATGTGGTAGCAAAATGGGCACGGTAACACGGACCGACACAACGACAGTATTACTTGACTACAGAACACCAACACCAACTAGTCTGGCACAACGGCGAGTTGGACGTAGCAGCAAGACGGGCACGATAACTTAGATCGACACGGCGACAATACTGCTCGACGATGAGACTACTGTGAAAGTGCTAGACTCATCCCTTAATCAAATAAGAGAGGAAGAAGAAAAAAAAAGAGAAAGAGGAGAAATAAAAAAAGCAGAGAGAGAAAGAAAGAGAGAAGAAAAGAGATAGGAGAAAAGAGAAGGAAAGGAGAAGAAAAGAAAGAGAAGAGAGAGAAGAAAAAAAGAGGAGGAACAGAGAAGAGAGGAGTGTGGAGAGAAAGAAAAGAAAAGAGAAAAGGAAGAGAAGGGAGAAGAGAAAAGAAAGGAGAGACAGAAGGAAAGGGGAGAGAGAAGAAGTGAGAGAGAGAAGAGAAGGAAGAGAAATGAGAGAGAAGAGAAGAGATAGAAAGAAGAAATGTGAGAGAAGAAGAAGGGAGAAAAAAAGAAAGGTGAGAAAAAAAGAAGAGAGAAGGAAGCGTGGACGGCGATGAGCTTCCGCCGTCCATGACAGAGGAGAGAGAAGGAAGAAGGAAGCATAGACGACGATGGGCTTCTGCCGTCCATAAAAGGAGAGAGAGAATATAACATAGACGGTGATGGGCTTCTGCCGTCCATGAAAGGAGAGAGAGAAGTAGAAAACATGGACGACGATGGGCTTCTGCCGTCCATGACAGAGGAAAGAGGAGAGAGAAAGAACATGGAACGTGATGGGTTCCGCCGCCCATGACAAAGGAGAGAGATAGGAACGAGAAAGAGAAAGACACGCGTGACGCTAGGCATCGCCGCTCATGTCGTAAGGGACTCAGACACGACCCGATCCGCCACTCGAGAAAGGGCCTGATTCAATGTCCTTATCAAAAAATGACGAAAGAAATGTCATGCACAACGATGAGCTTCACCGTGCACAACATGGGGAAGGGGAAACTTGAACAGAGGCTCGGGCCGCCACTTGAGTTAAGGTCAGGCTCACTGTCCATGTTTCTAGAGGATAAGGGAAGAATGAGAATGTCATGCTCGGCGATGGGTATCGTCGTGCATGATTGGAGTGGAGAGAGAAAAGAAATAACAGGGTAAGAGAAAGAAAGACAAAGAGGAAGAAAGAGGGTTTAGGGAAGAGAAAGAAGAAAGGATAGTAGAGAGAGAAGGAAAATGAACAGTGAGCGACAAAAAGAAAGAAGAGAGAGAAAAGAAAAGTAAGGAGAGAGGTTAGGAAAGAGTCAGAGGAGAAAGAAGGAAAGAGATTATGAAAGAGCCATAGGAGAAAGAAAGAAAGAGATAGAAGGAAACATGCACGACGCTACCACCGCCGTGTGTATTAGAGAGAGAAGTTCATGCATGACACTGTCATCGTCATGCACGTTCAGACGGGGAGAAGCAGAGAGAAAGATAGAGCATAGAGAGAATAAATAAAGAAGGAGAAGAAGAAGAAGGAGAAGAGAGAGAAAGAAATGCACACGACGCTGACATCACTGTGTGTATTAGACAGAGAAGAGAAATTCATGCATGACATTACCATCGCCATGCACGTACAGACAGGGAGAAACATAGAGAAAGATAGAGCAGAGAGAGAATAAAGAAGGAGAAGAGGAAGAAGGAGAAGAGAGAAAGAGAAGGAAGAGAGAGGCATGCACGACTCTGCCACAGCCGGGCATATTCACAGAGAGGAAGAGAGAGAAGCAGAAAAAAGAAGAAAAAGAAAGAAAAGAGAGAGGAAAAAGAGAGAGAAAAAGGAGGAGAGAGAAGAAAGGAAGAGAGAGAATTACCTTAAGGAAGAGGGGTACCAGCTTAATTCTTCTCTCTCCTCTCTCTCTCTCCAAGACGTGTCTCTCCAACTCAATGTAAAAACTCATCCTTTATTGATCAATTGAACGTATGAAGGGATCCTTTACAATTAGGTTTAGCATGTACTTATAGAATTGGGCCCTAAACATGGGTGGATGCCAAAAAACTATCCTAATTGATGATAATTACAATTTATTTGAATTAAAATAAATTTTAAAAATGGGTAAAAAATGACTGTTTTGCCCTGGCCTAACAATACATGGAATTTCAAAACAGTCCCTATTGCTACCCTAGAACATGCATGATCTTCCATGGGTGATCCGAGGTTGCTCTGGTGTCCGTTTGACAAAAAGATGATTGCTTTCTTGTAGGGCACATCATGGCTATTGATTGATACTTACTTCGAGCCATAGATCGTGTTTTTAAGCCACGATCATGTGACTTGAAATTCGTACGAATTTTGAAAACTTCGGATCTATAGTGTGCTCATATCCTGATCTTTCTTCATGTTTTCTTCACTGTATTACACTGAGCATGTCGTCACAATCGTGTGAAAACAAACGCAGCTCGATTTCGTGTCCAGACGAAGATTGTGCAGTCTTGGGTTTTTGGCCGGAATTTGAATTCATGTGGCTGGAATTTACAGCAATTTTATCGGTTTTGTAAGTGAAATCTGACCATTCATCACGCACGGGGTTCGGACTAATGGTAGCCCAGGACCTTACACATGCGATGGAACTGGTCTTGTGTCAATTCGATACGCGAGCGCCGTGATATGGCCGCTCGAGCAGGATGTGTCACTATTGAATTTCGTGCAACTTCTTTCACAAATCATCAACTTCTCTCTAGCTTTTATCCTAGGTCGGGGGTCGACACGGGGCATGCCACATATCAAAACTCTGGTCTTGACAAGACGAACACGCTCACAAAATTTGAGGTGATCCGCCTCGGGACGAGTGAGATATGGCTCTTGAAATTCACTGCCCGAGACTGTAAAAACAGTCACCATTAATGGTGATTTGGTGCAGGGAGGGTGCACGGGAATAGTGTAGGGCCTATCCCTTTTCGGTCTTTTACCCATAACTTTGTCTTGGAGCACCTGATTAAGCAGAAACTTGACCCATAGGGGCGTGTCGAATCTAATGGTGGTGGTCCCACAGTAATTTGACGCACTGAAAATAGAATTCTAATTACGAGAGCTGTTTCAGGATGCTAGAGACTGATTTTTCCGAAATTGTTTCTTTTTTTGCACTGCTTTAAACATGTCGGATTGCGACGAACCTTGGCAGGTGGCCTTTTGAAGTCCTTATGAACATTTACACTTGTTCTAGGGTATTGTTGAGACCATTGAGAATTCCACTATAATTCAGGCTTTATTGACCGGCTTCTCTTTCTATTCCGCATAGGGGACCCAAGGTGCTGTAAAATGTCTTCAAACAGCTTGCCTTGTAGAATGTTATGCTTTGAGAGAAGCGAAAGAAAACATTCAAAAAATTTCCTTCAACTTTATTACTTTTTTCTTCCTAGCCATAGGATCACATGAACCCCAAGGAGATCCACGCAATGCTGTAACTAGGATGCTCAGACGTTTAGATGTAATGTACAGGTCCATCTGTGGAGACTTTAAGGGGAGAAGAGACTTTTTTGAGGGATCCTGTCAATGTCCTCACCCTCAAGAGACTATTTGTGATTCTGATAACTGAGGATTTTGTACGGACCTCGTTGGTCAGAATCATGCCTATTTGGCAGCTGGGTTAGGTGCCTCGATCTCGCCCTCCGGGTCGGGATGACCTGGGGGCACATGTCTCGGGTTTCAGGGAAACCCCAGACTTGAGATCGCCCTCTCGAGAACCTTGTTAGGAAACAAGGGCAGGTATACCAATCGACGAGAGAGAAATTTTAATGTGAGGCAGGACACACCTCACCTAGGTTCGTGACTCACTCTGGTTGACTAGCGCGGGCACCCTCTTAGATCCCAATGGAAAGCCCCTGTCCTTCAACTGGTTTGGAATCGCCTCCCTTGGTCTGTACTCTCATGGTTTTGCAATCACACACACACACAGTTAATTTACAAGACAAGTGGGCCACGTGACCCCTCCTTGTCTTTGGGGGAATGCACATAGGCGTACATATTCAAAGGGAGAAAAAGAGTAAGAGGATAGATGAAAAGAGAAGAAAGAGATAGAATAAAGGAATGAGGAATATAAGAATTTGACCAAGTGGCCAGACTAACGCAGTAGCTAGACCAGTAAGTGATTGACCTGGGGTGGTAGCAAGATGGACATGGTAATTAGACAAACACAACGATAATACTATTAGATGACAGAATGACCACCGACCATCTTAGCACGATGACTAGCCTATCGTGGCAGTAAGACGGGCACAGTAATTAAGACCGACACAATGGCAATATCGCTAGACGACGAGACTATCATGGCAGTGTTTGACTTAGCATCCCTTGGTCAAATGAGAGGGAAAGAGAGAAGGAGAAGAAAAGAGAATGAGAGGCACGCACAACACTACTGACGCCATGCATGTGAGAAAAAGAAAGGAAAGAGAGAGAGAGGAAAAGAAGAAGAGAGGAGCAGTGAGAAAGAAGAGAAAAGGGGGATGAAGAAAGAAAGAAGAGAGAGAGAAGGAAGAGGGAGAAAGAGAGAGAATAGAAAAGGGGAACATGGACGGCGATGAGCTTCCACCGTCCATGACAGAAGAGAGAGAATAGTAGAGAACATGGACGACGTTGAGTTTTCACCGTCCATGATAGAGGAGAGGAAGAATAGAAGAGAACACAGACGGTGATGAGCTTCTGCCGTCCATGTTAGAGGAGAGAGAAGATTGAAGAGAACATGGATGGTGATGAGCTTCCGCCGTCCATGATAGAGGAATAAGAAGAGAGAGAAATTATGGACGATGATGAGCTTCCACCGTCCATGACAAAGAAATAAGAACAGAGAGAAAATATGGACAACGATGAGCTAGCACCGTTCATGATAAAGGAATAAGACGAGAGAGAAAATATAGACCACGATGAGCTTACACCATTCATGATAGAGAAATAAGAAGAGAGAGAAAATATGGACAATGATGAGCTTCCACTGTCCATGACAAATGAAGAAGAGAGAAGACATGGACGGTGATGAGCTTCCGCCGTCCATGATAGTGGAATAAAAAGAGAGAGAAAACATGGACGGCGATGAGCTTTCATCGTCCATGACAGAGGGATAGAAAGAGAGAGAAAACATAAACAACGACGAGCTTCCATCATCCATGACAGAGGGATAGGAAGAGAGAAAAAACATGGAAGGCGATAAGCTTCCGCTGTCCATGACAAAGGGATAGGAAGAGAGAGAAAACATGGACATCAATGAGCTTCCACTGTCCATGACAGAGGGATAAGAAGAGAGAGAAAACATGGACAGCGATGAGCTTTTTCTATCCATAATAGGGGGATAGGAAGAGAGAGAAAATATGGACGACGATGAGCTTCCACCGTCTATGATAGAGGGATAAGAAGAGAGAGAACACGATGATGAGCTTCCATCGTCCATGACAAAGGAGTAAGAAGAGAGAGAACCATGAACGACTATGAGCTTCTACCATCCATGATAGAGAAGGGAGACAAGGGAACTTTGATAGAAACATGGCCCACCACTCGGGTTAAGGCCCGACTCATTGTTTATGTCCTAGGAGTAGGAAGACATCACACCCGGTGATAGGCTCCGCCATGCATGAACAAAGAAGAGAGAGAAGGGAACATAGAGATAGAAGGAAAGAGAGGAAAAAGAAAGGAAAGACAGAAAGAGAGGAAATGAGAGTGAATAAAAAAGATTAGAGAAGAAAGAGGAAAGAGAGAGATAAACGAGAAGAGAGAGAAAGAGATAGATGAGAGATGGAGAGAGAAAGAGATATATGAGAGGAGAGAGAAAGAGATAGATGAGAAGAGAGAGAGATAGATGAGTGGAGGAGAAAGAAAGGGATATATGAGAGGAGAGAGAAAGAGAGATGAGAGGAAGACAGAGAAAGTTACCTTCACTTAAGGGTATCAGACCTTTATTTCTCTCTCCTCTCTCTATCTCTCCAAGCCGTGCCCACAATTTTAATATGAAAACTCTTAAATTTTATTCATGAGATTGAAAAATGAGGGGTTTGACAATTATGTTTAGCATGTACTATAGACTTGGGTCCAAAAATGGGTGTATACCAAAAAACTACCTAATTTGATGATAATTACAATTTAATTGAATTAAAAAAAATCTAAAAATAGATGAAAAAGGACTGTTTTGCCGCTGCCCAACAATAGATGAAAGTATAAAACAGTCCCTACTGCTGCCCTAGAACTTGCATGATCTTCCATAGATGATTTGGGGTTGCTCCGACGTCCGTTTGGCCGAAAGATGATTTTTGTCTTGTCAGGATCAGCATGACGATCGATTTGATACCAACTTCGAGCCATGGATCGCATTTTTAGGTCACGATCATACGATTCGAAATTTGTATAGATCTTTAAAAAATTTGATCGATAGTGTGCTTGTATCTTGAAGTTTTTCTTTGATTTCTTCATTGAATTGCACTGAGCATGTCGTCACAATCACGTTGCAACAAACGCAGTTCGATTTCGTGTTCGGACAAAGATTTTTTCGTTTTGGGTTTTTGGCCAGAATCTGCATTAACTTTGACCCCTTCGTGTGCCAAATCCAACTATTCATCGTATGTGGGGTTCGAATTAGACATAACTTCAGACCTTACGTACATAATGAAATTGGTTTTGCATCGATTCGGTACACGAGTGCCGTGATATGGCCGCTCGAGCGAGGCATGTCGCTGTTAAATTTTCTGTAATTATATTAAAAAATTGCCAACTTCTCTCTAATTTTCTCCTTGCTCGGGTATCATCATGGAACGTGCCACATATGCTCGTCTTGACAAGACAAACATGCTCACTAAATTTGAGCTCGATCCGACTCAAGACGGGTGAGATACGACTCTTCGAAGTTACTGCTTGGGATTGTGCACACCAGTATCCTTTAATGGAGATTGGTGCTGGGAGGCCGCACGGGAATAGCGTGCGGCCAACCCCTTTTTAATGTTTCATCCATAACTTTGTCTTGGAACGTCCATTTAAGCCGAAACTTGACCTCTAGGGGTTTTTAATTGTGTCGGATCTAATGGAGGTGGTCCCACAATCGTTTGATTAACAAAAATAGAGTTCTAGTTATGGGGTCCGTTTCAGGGTATTAGAGGCTGATTTTTTCGAAATTATTTCTTTATCTGCGTTGCCTTAGATATATTAGATTGCGACAAAACTTGGTAGGTGGCATTTTTAAGTGCTTAGGAAGATTCTGACCTATTTTGGGGCAATTTTGAGACTGTCGAGAATTCCATTGAATGTCGAGGCTTTATTGACCAACTTCTCTTTTTATTCCACATCGGGAACTCAAGGTGCTAAAAAATGTGTTCAAACAGCTTGCACCGCTGAGTGTTGTGCTTTGAGAGAAGCGAAAAGGACAACATTCAAAAAATTTCCTTCGACTTTATTGCTTTTTTCTTAGTTTGCAATGTTGTAACTAGGATGCTCAGACATTTGGATACAATGTACAAGTCCATTCATGGAGACTTTAGGGGGAAAAGAGACTGTTTTGAGGGATCATATCAAAGCCTCACCCTCACGTGGACTGTTTGTGATTTTGACTGCTGAGAATTTTGTACAGACCTCGTTGGTCTGAATCAGGTCAGTCTGGCGGTGAAGTGCCATGTTGAAGGGAATTTTTAGCATTTAGTATGGGTTTGTTTGTTTTGTTGTTTGGTTCTGGATGGTCTGGTGGAGGGCCTTTGGTTGGTGTCCGTCTGCGTGGTGCACCATAATGTTCTTGGTCAGGTAGGTACCTTAGTTTATTGAGGTGAACGAATTTGGGTATAACCCCTGCCCACTGCTAGCAGTTTCAACAAGCAAGATACTGTTGGAAGGTATTTTCATCAACATGAGGCCCCCGCTCAATAAAGGCTTAGCAAGTAGTGGAAATTTTGACAGTCTTAGAACAGCTTTAGAGCTGGCCAGGATCTTCATGAGGTCTCTCAAAAGTCTCCTACCAAGTTTCATCGCATTCCGACATGTCTAAGGTATTGCAGACTGAGAAACAGTTCTGGCATAATCGGCCTCTAACACCTTGAAATAGACCTCTATAACTAGAGCTACACTTTCAGCATCTCAAATTGCTGTGGAACTACTATTATTGGATCCAGCACTGTTGCAAACCCCCATGGGTCAAGTTTCAGCCCAAACAGACACTCCAAGAAGATGTTATAGGTGAAAGAGTGAAACAGGAGGAGCTGCAGGCTATTCCCATGCGGCCACCCTGCAACACTACACCATTAAAAAGACAGTCATGACCAGTGAATTTTGACGCTCATATCTCAGCCATCCCATGTCGGATCGTGCTCAAATTTGGTGAGCATGTTCGTCAAGTCAAGACTAGCGATTCGATAAGTGGCACTCCCCGTGACGATACCCGAGTATGTAGAAAAAGTAGAGAGAAGTTGTTGATCCGTGAAGAAAGTGCAGGAAATTCAACAGCGTCGTGCCTCGCCCGAGCAGTCAAATCACGCCGTTCGCGAGCCCGATTGATGCGAGATGAATTCCATTGCGGGCGTAAGGTCTCAGGCCATCTCTGACTCGAACCATGTACTTGATGAATGGTTGGATTCTGCACACGAAGCTGATGAATAGACTGCAAATTTTGTCACCGGAATCCTAGATTCTGATCAAAATTCAAAACTTGTAAAATCTTCGATCGGCCACGGAATCGAGCTGCGTTTGGTGTCCCGTGATTGTAGCGACATGCTCAGTGTGATTCAGTGAAGAAAACACAGGAAAATGTAAAGGAACAAACACACTATCGATTTGAAGTTTCAAGATATACTCAAAATTCAAGTCACATTATCGTGCACCAAAAACACGATCCATAGCTCGAAGTTGGTATGGAATCGATTGCCATGCCGAGCCTTACAAGAAAAAAAAATCATCTTATGATCAACCGAGCATCCGAACGACCTCGGATCAGCCATACAAGAACACGCAAGTCCTCGGGCAACACAAGGACTATTACGAAATTCCACAACTTGTTAGGAAGGGGAAAATCTGTGATTTTGCACCCTATTTTCTAATTTCTTTTAAATCAATTTAATCATAATTTCTAGCAATTAGGGTTACTTTTGATCATCCACCCATGTTTGGGGCACACTTCTATATATGCGTACCACCATTGTACGCGGAAAAAGGAAAGAAGGCATACACAACACACACAAGAGAGAGTTTTCATTTAATACAAGTTTCTCTTTCTTACCATTGTGGTGTTACGCTTGACAGAGAGAGGGTGAAGTGAGAGAAACTTTCGATCAGTACCCCTAAGGTTGAGGTAAATATTCTCTCTCTTCTTTTTCTTTTCTTCTCTCTCTCTTCTCCCTCTTCTTCATTTGAGTCCCTTGTGGAGGCCTGCATGGCTGTGGCAGTGCTGTGCATGCCTCTCCCTTGGTCTCACATGTGGCGCATGACGATGGCAGTACCATGTACGAGTCTCCCTCCCCTCCTTTTTGTCTGTCCCGTTCTCTTTGTGAAGTCTGTAGACGGCTAAGTGTGTTGCCGCTTGCAGGAGTCTTCCTCTGCTGCGCATCTAACGTAGACGGCGATACCTAATGCCACCCGCTAGAGGCCCTGGCAATACCCATCGCCATCTGCGAGATTCCTCTGTGCACCCGGTGCCTATCACTGTTCCCCCTGCATCCCACGCATATCGCCATGCGACCTAGGAGAAACCATCGCCGTGTGCCTTGTCAGGAGCCAGCGCCGTCCACAAGGGATGCGCCGCCTCCTTGCATTGTCCACCGCGATGTTTATCAACGTCCGACTTTCCCTTTCTCTTTTCCGTCTAGTTCTTTCCTCTCCACCTCTTTCTCTTCTCACTTGATTGGGGGTAGGCCTAGCCTAGCACCGACGCGTCGACCTCGGTTCCGAGTAGTATTGCTGTCGTGCTGGTCCTGGAACCATGCCCATCTTGCTACCGCTCCTAGTCGGCAACTTCTGGCCATCATGCCAGTGTCGCCCTTTCGTCAAGTTCTCTTCTCCTTTCTACCTTTCGTCTAACCTTGCACTTCATCACCTTCTCCCATGAACATGCATTACCCCAAGACAAGGGTGGGTACTTTTTGACCCACTTGTCTTACAAATTAACCGTATAAGTGTTGTGAAGAAAAACAAGAGGATTACAGGTCAAGAGAGGCGATTCTGATAAAGCTCAAGCAGCTAGAGGATCTTCTTCGTGATCTAAGAGGGCGTCCACGCGAGCCAGCCTGAGTAAGTCCTGAGCCCACCTAAAATTCCTCTCTCATTGGTTGATATACTTGCCCTTGCCCTCGAGCAAAAATCTGAGAGAGCGATCTCAAGTTCTGGGTCCACCAGAGACTCGAGACACGTGCCACCTAATCACCTAGATCCGGAGGGCAAGATCGAGGCACCTAACCAGCTTGGCGACTCCACTAGGGACTTACTATGCCTTAGTCGGTTTGCTCTTGTTTGACCAATTTTCTTCTTTACTTTCTGCACTCATTCCTATGGCACCAGGGTTGTTCAACCCGTTCATCTGGATCGAGGATTTCCTTATCCCTACACTTGTGGCTGTCCCAGAGAAGCGAGCTGCTCAAGCCTCCTTCCGTACTCTCCTTCTGAGTCAGGACTCACGGTCTGGCTCCTAAGTTCTTACCTGGGTCGATGCGAGAGGGGATTTAAACGTCCCTGCCTCCCCGCTTTCTTGCCCTGGCGGACCCTCCACCAAGGCCCCTTGCATGGGCAGCACTTCCGCTGCCGCACACCCTGCTACTGACAAGTCTCTTGCTAGTCATACTGCTGCGATACGCCGTAAGGCTGCCCATCCATCCCTACGAAAGGCAAACAAACTGTCGTCGCTCCTGAGGTTTGCCGCAAGGCAAACCCTCGTGCTCCTTCACTACTCCGATCCCCCACACCTAGAGGGTCAGTACATAGAGGCGGAGCCTCTGAGGCCTTCACCCCTCCCACACACTCAAAGGCTCGTGGTCTATCCACTGGAGCCACACCTCAGGGCGACCATCGTGTTGCCTTGAGCTCGCATCCAGGACTAAGCCTTCTCGAGCAAAACCCTGCATGCGACATGCATTCGCTTTCCAGACCTCGGGGCAACGCTAGCTCTATGCCACCTCGAGCACAGGAGGGTCGACTGCTCCGTCTTCCCTCTCGACGCACACAGCTTCACCTTGTGAGGGACAAGCTCCTGCCTCGTCCCTCACAAATACAAGCTCGTGGGTCTCGGCCTCTATAGGTAGAACCCATTGATCGAGCCCGGGCAGACCCCCAAGTCACCCGGATGGCTAACCCAAAAGGTGCACACACGCCATCTTCGCGGTTCCCTTTCAGAGCCAGACTCAGGCGAAGTCACGAGCTGGCCCCTCTTTCCTTTGCTGCTCTCCCGATGCCAGAAAAGCACCTCGAGCCCTGGTAATCAAAGGTCTTTCCTAAGAGTACCATCTTAAGCCAGCCTCGGGTCATCCGAACACCCTGGCCTCACAAAGGAACTCAAGGCAACGACTTGATGTCGGACAGAGGCCTCCACCCTCCAAAACAAGATCCCAAGCTGCCCTCCATCCTTGGGCCCCACTCCCTGCTCCAGCTCATAGACATGACCCTCACCTGTTCAAATAAAACGGGGCAGTCCAGGTCTCAGGCTCAGTTATGGAATGAGGTCCACAGTCGCCTCAGGATGAAGCACAAGAGAGGCCTACAGATCCTGACTACAGAAGCCTCTAAGCTAGTCGAAGTCGCCACCCTTGATGACCTCCTGCCTTGTAATCCCTTCTTCCCTCTTCTAACTCTGGAGCCTGAGCAAGTCCAGGAGTATTGTTCGGTAATCACCACCCAAAAGCCACTGTCCCAAGACCATTAAGAACTGGTCCTCACAAGATCGGCATGCAAAGCCCGAGTCCAGTCAGGGCAAGCTGAGCCCCTCCAGATTGACTTGCTGTGCGTGACTCGTCAGCCTCGACAATCCGCTGCATCACCAGACTCTAACCTCACAAAGGAAACAATGATCAATGACCCAAAAGACGCTCAGGAGGAGCGGATGAACGAGTTTGAGGAAATGATGCAAGCCATCCTTGGAAAGATGGAGTGCCTAGAGGCCTCTAGGGCCCCTTCTACGCCTGACTCCTTGGCCGGTTACGACACAGCTCCCAAGCAGGCTCCCCCGCCGGTCTCTCAAGACGGCTCCTCCTCTCGTGGGGTCTCCCAAATTGACATAGCTTCTATGGTTGCCCATAGCCTCAAGAGCAAGGTCCTAGGCATGTAGGAGACGCCACTCTACCAAAAGCCATATCCTTCGTACATTGACCAGATGCTGTTTCCCCCGAAGTACCAAAAAGGGAAACTCCCCTTGTTCAATGGTACCACGTTTCCTCACCAGCATACGGCCCACTTCCAAACGGCCAACCGGGAGACGACAACTGACAGACGTCTTCTCCTTCTCCAGTTCGTCGAAACTCTTGAAGGATCAGCCTTCCAGTGGTATGCTCGGTTGCCCGCCAAACTCGGTAAACACTTGGAAAGAAATGAAGCAGTTGTTCTACCAATGCTTCTACGAAGTGCAAAAGAATGTGGAAACCATTGAGCTCCTCACCTTGATGTAAGACCCTGGTGAGCCGGTTGATAAGTTCATCACCCAATGGAGAGATTTGGCAACCTTTCACGCCACTCCCATGACCAAGAAGGAAGCAGTCCAGACCTGCATATGGGACATGCTTCATGAGATTGCCCCACATGTTGAGGTATCTAATCCACCCTCCATGTCGGAGCTCATCTCTAAGGTAGTCCATATTGAGGGATTGTTCAAGCACGACAACACCTGTCAGCAACCTGCCAGCTCAAACTCACGCCCCAGCTGTCGGGGCAATCAAAATGCAGTAATCAGCACGGCCGTCACCGTGGCTGACATCGAAGGCTCAGCTTCTCAAACCCTGGACCTCTCCAAGGTACATGCGTCTCCGGCCAGGGACAAGCAGCAGGCCTACAACAACGTCCTGACGCCTAAAAACTCTGAGTGAAGCGACTACTTGGCCCAACACCAGAATACGCTTTCCCCTTTAACACGGAGTGGACACCCGCACTACTTCGAATGTTGCTAGAACAGAACATGATACAGTTATCGGAGGCCGATACTGTGGAGTTGGCTGGGTAGGAGGAAAATGAGAAGTACTGCACCTATCACAAGAGGGTTTGCCACCCCACTCATGACTGCTATAAGCTCAACGACACTATCGAAGCCCTTATCAACAAGGGTCTGATAAAGATCGAAGAATTGAAAAAGGCGTTCGGGGCAACTGAGGCATCTCACATAATCACAATCCAAGAAGATGACAGGGCACTCGCCATCCTTCATGCATTCTTCTCCATAATGCTCGAAGAAGGAATCGCCACCCAAAGCCGACAAGGTAGCCTAAATTCCTGCCTCCAGGGACTGAGAACCTCTGGTGTGCATATCACCAGATATGAGGCCATGAAATCAACGAGTGCACTGGCTTCCATATCTAAAGGATGCAGCAGTGTCAGGAAGTTAAAGGTGACCTGACAAGACACCCTCGAGTCCCTCTCTCGCCTACATAAGGAGACCTCATGATGCAAGCCCAGTGAAGCGCTGAGAAAGACCCCTTCCATGCCCTTTTCGAAGCAATGCTTCACCAGGGTCTCGTCACCCCCAAGTATGCCAAGCAGCAGAGATGCCTCGCCCGGGGCACGGAAAAACTCTGATGCCCCTATCATCAAGTGTGGGGCCATGAACTCAATGACTGCTCCGGGTTCGAGGCCATAGTCGAGGAGAAAGTCTAGCAAGGTCGCATCAACTGGGCGATTCTTCTAAAGCACATCAAAGATCACTCTTGTTCCAGGAGAAGCAACACTATAGGCCCCTCATGAGTATGCACTGGACTCCTCAGGCCCTTCGACCTCTTAGCCCTGAGAAGTCTTCCATGGGCAAAGCAGGCTCAAGTCCTTGAGACGTTAGGCAGTCCGTCAGGCTACCGCCTCTTGTCAACCTGATAGGGCGGTCCAAACATGCCCTTGGGGATCCCGAAGGGGACGACGAACACCTAGGTCGGCCCGTCGAAGGAATCATCTTCCTCAGCCGCCAGCCGAGGAAGAATTCCTCAGTCCCCTTCCTTCGCTACCGACCTCGTGGGACTTCATCTCAGGCACAACTCGCCCCATCTTATCATCCAATCAAGCAGACGACCTTGAGTCATCAATATCTCAGGAGCCGGCCAAAATGGGTGACGACGTTAAAAGCACCCCACAACGGTCAAAGCCGGGGCAAGACCTTAAATACCCCCTGCAAACGCCCAACTCTGGCGACGACGTAAAAAGCTGCCTGGAACATTCTATCCCTTCTTCTCCTTCCCTCTCCTCTATTTCTTCTATAGGTACCACTCAGCGATGCCCAGACTTCAACTCTTTAAACAGGGAGTTCGGAGACATCAACCTCACCATGCCGTAGCAAGAACGCCTTGGAGAAATGCTGGCCCAAGCTGCAGGATTCTTGACATCTGCCAATGCTCTGGCTACCCAAGTCAAAATCGAGCCATCTCTGAGCTCCTGCTCCCATGAAGCCTCCCACATGGTGCAAATATTGGAAGTACCAGTCAGCATGGGGCAAATGGGACTAAGATCGAGAAAGAAGCTACAACCCACACCTCAAAAGTTCAAGGTCCTCAAATTTCCTGATCTTTCACTTTCCCTTAAACCTAAACCTAAAACCTCTACATCCATAGTACAAATTCCTATTATTGCCCCACCAACCTAGACCACACCGATTGAACAACAAAGTCAGCCAGTGTCACAAACCAAGACTCAACCAAAACCTGTTCTTAAACCTACCCTACCACCTACACCAGTGAGGATAAAGTAAAATACGATGTAATTGGGCATTTGAGAAAGCTTCCAGCCCTTTTGAGCATCTATGATGCCCTCTTGCTGTCTAGAGACTACCGCATGGCTTTGGCCAAAGAACTCTCTAACCCAGAGGTGTACGAGAGTGAGGTGGAACCCATCGAGGTCGACCCAACCATTCTAAGCGTGTGCCTGACAATCTCATTTTCCGAAGTTGACCTTCAGCTGGGAGGCAAATTCCATAATCGCCTCCTCTTTGTGAATGGTGAACTGCACGCTTACCCTCTCAATCGGATCATGCTAGATGGAGGGTCAGCAGTTAACTTAATCCCAAGAAGGGTCCTCACCTGACTGAGATTAGGGTCTGATGAACTCACTCCTACCCACATCACTGTGCAAGGTTTCAATCAGTCAGGAGAAAAGCCAGTCGGCACAGTGCACCTCCACCTCAAGATCGGTGACCTCAATGATTACGCTAAGTTTCATGTAATTGGAACCGATACCTCTTACAACATCCTGCTTGGTCATCCTTGGCTTCATGATCAGGGGTTGGTTCCTTCCACGCTCCACCAATGTTTCAAGTACAGCCGAGATGGAAGACAACACACGGTCTATGCTGACAAAAGGCCGTTCTCCATAGCTGAGACTCACTACGCCGACACCAAGTACTATTTCACAAACCTTCCCTCGCCAAAAAAGTCAAAGGATGATGATCGGAAGTCTGTGAGAGAGACGGGACCTTCGTCTCTTGACGACGTTGAGGATTTGGGGTGAATGATTATAGACATGTTTAAAGAAGAGGAAAGACAAGGCAAGATCCTCCCTTTGACCCCTATCCACCCAAGTATACTTTACCACCTCTCTGAGGTCGTGGTATCCTCTCCCGAAGGCGAAGCTTCTCCCTCTACTTCTAATTTTCTAGAAGAAAATGACGAGTCAGAAGTAGCCCCATAGGTGAACCTACCAGCACCTAGGGTCACCTACACATCATACTAGCAAAAGGTTCTGCAAGTCCCCATCTCCCTTCTAGAGACAAAGCTGGTGCGCCAACCGCCACGAAAGGTGCTCCAGGTTCCGTCCTCCCTGAACAAGGGGATAGCCGGCAGCCAAAAGAAGGACTTACACTTCTCCGGGGTTATCGAAGAAGTACAGGTGGGGAAGAGTCAGCCCTTTGGCTCTCAGGAACAAGACCCCATGGCAGTGTTGAGAAGTGAGGTGTGTAGCCTCCAAAATCAATTGAAGGCTATGTGCGCCGCTTCAAAACACTTAAGGGAGTTTATCCTTGAGACCAAAACTTACGATGAGCTTAAAAGCAATGTACCTTGAGTCGAAGCCAAAGCTCTCCCAGACTGGAGCATTTATAGTGAGAAGGCTCATCAAATCATGAGAATCATGAATTATGAGCCCATCTCCAATCAAACACTCAGGGGTGAGGAAGCAGCTGCTCCCCTGTTTGAGGTCATTGAAGCCATAGTAGGCTGCCACAAGATGAAGCAAGGAGTGGGCTGTTCTTTTTCATCTCAAACCATGAAAGGGCAGAAGCAATGAAATAGAAATAAAAGTCAAAAGAATTGTTTCATTCACAAATGAAGAGAGTTTTACAAGCTTCTTTTATTTACCACGAAAAGAAGAACTAAAACGTGAGCATCATCAAAATCGATCGATTGCTTCATCGATTTTTCCCTGTACATTGCAGCTGATGTCTTTGCCCGCTCAATCTCGTTCTTCAGCCCTGCCCCTAGCCCGGCCTCATGCTCCATCAGGGGGTCACTTCTTTCAAGGAACACTGGAGGGCCAAAGCATCATCAAGAGGCACCTTGTCCCTCGCTTCCCAATTTGCAGCCTTCTTCTCCAGCTTGTCAAGATTTTGCATCAGCTCGGATATCTTCGCCTTTAGAGCCACCACCATATAGTGGTGGGCGATGACCCCCACAACAAGTTCTAATCTTCGGGAGTCTGCGGCATTCAGCTGCTGCGATTGAGTGTTGACCAATTCACGGTAGCACAAAAGAGCGACAACTGTGAGTTTTCAAGTCGCTGCGCAGTCACTTCTTCTCGCAGGACCTTCTCCCTCCATCCTTCTAGCTCATTGGCATTACTGTCAAAATAGGGGACCACTTTAGGCACATTTCCTACAGTGACCCCCCCTCAATCACAAAAGCGCTGTGCCAATCTCTTCAAGGGGCAGCTCTTTCAACTTCTGAAAACTGGCCCTCAACATCTCGAAGAATACGCCCGACATTCCACTGAAGGTGGGCATGGGTAACATGGTAGGAGCAACCACAACAGGAGAGCTCCAAGCTGTAGCCAAAACCTTAGGCTCCCTAGATTCAGGAGCGACCTCATGATGCTCTAGCACCTTGGCAACGACTTCCTCACTCTGGACCCTGGTCATGATCGCCTCAAGCTCGATCCTTTCATGGCCAGACACTGTTGCCTCGACCTCTGCAAGCTCAGCAGCCGCAGCCGGCACAAGGTCAGCTTCCTCGCCTGGTGCCGCGATGTCCCACAACATCTTCCTCCTCTAAGA
>NW_006499600.1:0-14588 GCF_000471905.2 Amborella trichopoda | reverse complement strand
TTCCTTCAATAGGCTCGACAACTGTCGGCACTCCAAGGGCCCTCTCTGCCTCCATCGCCTCGCCAGGAGCACTCCCACCATTCCCGTCTACTACCATTGGGACCGAGCCCCCCTCTTCAGCCTCAGGTGTCACTTCCCGATCTGAAGCAATTTCAATTGAGGCAGTAGACTCTGAGGCATCAGCTCGAGTCTCTGAGGAGCCAGGAGAAGATTCAAGTGAAGGAGAAAGTGTGGCCTCAAAAGCAGAAGGCGACGGGGAGATGTCAGGAGACACACAAGCCTCTGAAGAAGTCGAGAGTGAAGAGTCGTCTTCTGACTCACGAGTCACCAGGACCTTGCGCCCTTATGCCTCGAAGACTTGATTCCCTTCTTGGCTGGGCCACGAGGAGTCACTCGGGCAGCCTGCTTTTCCTTCTCCCCCTTCATCGGTTTGGACTCGACAACCTGCCCTTCCTTCTTCCCCTTCACCAACCCGGGTGCGAAAATTGGCTTTCTCTTCTTCCCCTATGCCGGCTCAGGCTCAGCAGCCTAAGTTTTCTTTTTCATTGGTTCAGGCTCGGTGGCCTGCTCTTTCTTCCTTCCTTCTGCTGGCTCAGATGTAGCAACTTGCCTCTTATTCTTTGTCTGCTCGGGCACAACAGTCAACTTTCCCTTCTTCCCTTTCGCCTGCTTAGGCGCACCACCCTTCGAGGTCCCAGACTTGGAGGAACTAGCAGCTAGCTTACTATGAGAGTCGCTCCCTATCAGTTCATTTAAATCTTGAACCGGATGACTTTCATACCCTAGAACTTTACGACCTTCTTTCCATTTGACGATAGCAGAGAGTTGGTAAAAAATACTCTCTGACCCCTTCTCCATATTGAGAAACCGTGGCAAAGACTGGTCCATGACAATTCAGAGAGGCCGCTAGTCATAAGGGAAGCCCAGGGTAAAGATTTCACCTAAGGGAGGGGTCTTAGCCAGTTTCCGTTGCTTGGTATCTTAGCTCCAGTGGCTATCCTCCCCTTTCCAAGGTTGGTCCCTGTCCCAGTACCCCTTGTTCGTAACTCTCCACCAATTCTCATGAGCCTTGGTCGCTCATGATGTTCTGTCAAAATGGGGCAGCACATACTTATTGACCATAGTGGCCTCCAAGCATGTGGCCCAAGCCATACGGACGTGCCATATCTCCTTACAGGTTCCCAACTCGTCCATCTTCCAACAGGCAGCCTTGCTATGCCATTTCTCGAAGAAGACCGAGAACGGACAGCCCTGATCCAACCCATGCTGCCGGGCGAACTGGTGAGGAAAATAACCCTCAAGCTTCGCACCATGGATAGTGCGATAGGCAAGAATGCTGCCTTTAACACTCAACATATACATCAATTCTTTCGGACTGGTGAAGTCACCATCCAAGTGGTGGCGTAGCTCGTTGAAATATGCGCGGTCAGTGAGGCTTCCAACTGGAAATGCCACCTGGGTCATATGAAGGTGATCGTTGAAAAATAGGCTGCTCGCATGCCTCGGGGAATGAAAATTGCCTTCTGACCGGAAATCTTCAGCAAAAATGGACACATGCTATCCTCTAGCTCTATGGTTCTGTGGTATGTATCTTGAAAGTAAGCTCCAAGCAACCGTACACATAGTGCACCGGGAAAGTGATATTGAAATCTCCCTGGAAGTCCTCACCATCTTTTATGACGTTCCCTCCTTCTTCCCCTTTATATGGTCTTCCCTTGGAGATGGCCCCCAGGCCATGATAAATGCTGCACAGTACAGGCTGTGTGAGCGTGTATTCTCACCCCCGCACCATGTCACAAGCCACATAAAAGATGCCGGGATGAATGTCATTTGGCCCCCCGAGAAGGGCAGATTTGCAAAGAAAGAGTGCTTAGGAAGACGTGCTCATTCTTCCTCCGCAGCTCGAAAATTGGAGGGGTTTCCTTATCCCCCTTCTTTGGCGATGGGCCATCCTCATTTTCACAAGTGTCGAAGAATAATTTTACCACTTAACGAAGGAAACTCGCTCCGTTTTCGGCTAGTCATAAAGCCGCTGATAGACTTCGAACAATTCCTGAAGGCCGGTAGGTGGGGCTTCATTACCCACTTTCTCCCCTCAAAAAATGACTTGAGTTTGAGGGGATAAACTCGTCATACATGGTGTCGAGGAGCCGCAGCGCACCGACGAAGTGCAGGTCCATCAACGAAATCTTTGCCTCTCCGTGACCAAGCAACCATGTGTTGCTAGTATGGCTCCAAGTCTCCAATAACACTTTGACCGGTCGTAATAGCCCACCGAGCACTAGAGGGAAGTCGACAAAGATGCCAGCCTCAAAATATCCCTGAAGTCCCGCAGCACTTTCAAGGTCTAGGGGGAATAGCCCTTTAGGTACTGGTGCTCCCCTTGCACCTGCAAAGTAGAGGAGGACCATCTCATGTCTGGGATCTTTACCATTCGCTTGCCTAGAGTCGGCAGGTTCGCGTTAGAGGCTACATTTCGATGCAAGGAATGTAGAAGGCCTACCCCTTCCTCTATGCCCACGTTTCCATCATTATCTTCCCTCGCCACCAACTGGACGGCGGCGTTCACAAAGGTAACACTTAAAGCCCACCTGAGTAAGCTAGATCGGCTCACCTCTCACCAAGCTTTTATCAGTGAAGATATCAACACCGAGCTTCCCTTCTCGTGGGAGGTTCATCACTTCTGGAATGGCCCCTAACGACTCGGCCATCAAAACAAAAGCAAAGGGTGCTAGACGTCCATGAAGAAACTACACTTACCAGGGCAGGACTATCGCCGTTTGCCCACTAAGACGCTACTGCCATTTCGCAGTCAAAGGCAAGATTATCGCCATCTGCCACCAAGAGGGAATCGTCACCTCATGATCAATCAAGTACCTTTGACGTCCCGCAAACCAAGGCATATTAATGTCTTGCTCCAGTCGTCAACATTCCCCGCACGTGCAACGCTTAAAATCCGGACACGCCGCCTGACACTTGCGGCGTGGCCTGTCACTGTGCTTGCAGAGGGTGGCTGATCACCGTCCCATGACTCCTCACCTCCTCGACCGTTACAGTCTCCCAACCCTTCTATCTCCCACATGCGCTTTCTTCTGCTCACCAGGAATCCACTTCCGTCCACCAGGAAAACCCTCTATTGCGTTTTACTTTTTATTGGAGTTGGCGAAAACCACTAAAAATCCCCAAAAGCTTCCCAGCGACCCTGTGGATTGCCCTTCTCCCTGGTTTCCCACTTCAACAGTCCACCAAAGGTCACCGAAATTCAACTAAAATTCCAGTGAACTCACTACAAGCCCCTTCTCCTTCTCCTCCAACAACCAGAGAGCTGGTAGAGCCCTCTGAGCTCTTTGCGACCTCCCCCTCAATAGTAGAACGACCGGAGAAGCACCTGAACTCCGGTAGGGCACCTCTGCAAATTTTTCCAAGCCCCAAGAGATCCTCTTCCTTGCTCCGAAAGCTTCGATGCTGGCTGAAAACTGTTCGCAAGTATACTAGAAAAATCCCTAAGGATCTTTCTCTACAAGTTTTGGCTAGGAAGTGCTTGCTAGAAAACCCTCGCCAGGAGCTTTGGCTCTCACTCTCTCTAAAAAAAACAGCCCTTCTACTATTTTATCCTTTCATAAAACATAAATGTGGGGTCTTGCCCCCCTTTTATACCCTGTAGTACTGAAGATTGCCCTCCCACAAACTTAGAATGATGCTCCAGTCCCCAACTCTTGATGGCGATAAGATTGGGCCGGGGTAGCCAAGCCAGAGACCTGAAGCAGCATCACCGCGTGCCTCGTCAAGACTTCGTCTAGGGTACTAGCATTGTGCGCTTTTTTCAGAAGGTTGTTGCTGCGCGTCTCGTCCAGGGACTACCACCGGACGCTTCGTTAGGAGGCTATTGCCACGTGCCTCATCACGGAGTCACCGCCCTGCGTCTGGCCAAGGGCTACTGTCACGCGCTTCACCAAGGGACCTGATGCCATCATTCGGGTTTAATGCTGCACTTAGCGTCATACGTAGGCCCTGACACTCCCCTCAAGACCATCATCCCATAGCCTCAGGAAGTTCATTCTCTACACCACAACCTCCCCCCTTAGCGAGCCCAGTTTCCACGCTGTAGAACCTTAAACTACATCGCCATGGTCCACGATGCATGACCTTAAACTGCATCGTCATGGTCCATGCTGTATGATCTTAAACCTCATCGCCATGGTCTGTGCTGTATGACCTTAAACTACATCACCATGGTCTGCGCTGTATGACCTTAAATTGCATTGCCATGGTCCGCGCTGTGCATCGCCATGGTCCACACTGCATGGCCTTAAACTGCATCGCCATGGTCTGCACTGCATGACCTTAAACTGCATCGCCATGGTCTGTGCTGCATGACCTTAAATTGCATCACCATGGTCCGCGTTGCATGACCTTAAACTGCATCGCCATGGTCTGCACCGCATGACCTTAAATTACATCGCCATGGTTTGTGCTGCATGACCTTAAACTGCATCGCCATGGTCCGTGCTTTATGAACTTAAACTGCATCGCCATAGTCCTTGTCTCACGACTCAAAACTATATGACTACGGTCCAAACTGTATGACCTTAAACTGTAGCGGAGGTCTAGTTTCATGACCTTAAACTGTAAAGTCCTTGTCACATGACTTTAAACTAACGACCATGGTCCAGCTGTGTGACCATAGTGCGAGCTACAAGACACTAAAACTGTAACGCACAGCGTGCCAAATGGTCCATATGCATAACTCCAAGTAGACCCCCAACGGAGTTAAATGCATGTAAGGGTTGTACTCATCCCTTCATCTCTAAAGAGTTAGAGACATCGTTCCTTCAACCCACGGGGGGGTTCATCCGTGCCTTGGCCTCTCGGAGTTCCATGTACACCGATATTCATTATCCCTATGGAGTCACACTGGCCCTCCTAATCTCCAGTGAAGCCTTTCCCATTAACTACCCCATGTAGGGTCACCACCTCCATCTACATCTCTTCACATATGGATAGCCTTAACTATCTTTATCCCCAGGTAGTCAGATTGCAATCCACATACCTACCCCCATTCAACCCTATTGACATGGAGACTCGTACAAGGTCCATGCTGCATGACCTTAAACTGCATAGCCACGCTCCAAACTATATGACCATAAACTGTAGTGGAGGTCTAGTTGCCTAACCTTAAACTGCACGGTCTTAGTTGCATGACTTTAAACTGTTTAACCACGGTCCAAGCTATATGACCTTAAACCATAGTGCATGTCCTGGCCACATGACATTAAACTACTTTGCCCAGGTCCAGGAGGCACGACCTTAAGATGCCCCATGTGTGTGCACACCTCCCTTTTTGTGTGCATCGCCACGCACGTCTTCCCTAGCCAGCCCATTGGTGCACAGATACTCTCTTCTTCTTCTCTCCATTGAGCTTACTTAGGCCCATACGCCCTTTACCTGCATCACACGCATGTCTTCCCCAGCGGGCCCATTCGTGTGCACGGGCCACCAACACCACTTCCATTACCTCTCCAGTGAGTCTACGTATGCACACACACCCTTTACGTGCATCGCCAAGGCCACCTTCACCATCTTTCATTTCATTCCCCGAAGTCTTACTCATGCTCACCAAACGGTGAGACATCTCGCCGCCAACTAATGGGTCACCACTTTTCACCTACCATCCAATCAACTCTCTACAGGCAACTTCATGCCACCTTCCCAAATGAGTCAAATCACCCTCAAACTCACTCTATGGCCTCTACAGACTGCCACTCCATACCACTATGGTCTAGTTGTATGACCCTAAAACTATAGTGCACATCCTAGCCGCATGACGTTAAAAGGCTTCACATAGGCCTCGAGGCACGAACATAAAACATGCCTTCTTGAAAAAAAAATGGGCTTGGTGCACACTTGGACAAGGGAATGCCATGAGTAAAAATGACGGACGGGCATGATCATGAAACCATGAGTAAGAGAGTTCTATGAAAAAATAAACGCAGGCACGATGAAAACCCCAAAAGGGGAGCAAAAATGGATGAAAAGGGTGGACATGACTACAAAATCATGGGTAAAAGAGCCTAGAAATAACAGAAGTTGGTGAAAACCGTCTTCACAATGCAACTTCCCCTGTTCAAGTGAAAACCCATGAATGGATGATTGGACCGACAAAGTAGGTTGACGTAATTCCACAGTCTCAGCCGACACCCCAGCAATCATGGCTCGTTAGGGAGTGAGAGCCTCATAAGATCTCCGCAGTTTTCACGGCTCGTTAGAGAGTGCGAGCCTCACAAGATCTCCCCAGTTTCAATAACTTATCAGGGAGTGAGAGCCTCATAAGATCTCCCCAGTTCAGCAAAAACAAGATTCCTTGAGGGTGAGGACGATGACAAAAAGATCCCTCTAGAAATGCTAAGGGCCATTACGAAGGCAAGAGACTAACAAGGCCAGGGTTGCCATAGGATTCAGAGTATGTCTCGTCAAAGCCCTCTAGCCAGTAGGGGACCAGACTTTTGGGTGGGTTAGAAGCCCCTGACTGGACTCCACTAGATGGGACCTACAGGACTACCCTGCACATCAAAGGCAAACATGGTGTAGCAGCAGTGCCGACCAGAGGTTCGTAGCATTTGGCCTTCAAAAAAGGCCTGGTTCTGTATGAGGAGGTTCTGACAAAGGCCTCATGCTCCAAAACCACAGAGAGCCCTTGAAGGTGAGGATGATGATGGAAATATTCCTCCAGAATGCTAAGGGCCATTATGAAGGCAAGAGACTGACAAGGCCAGGGTTGCCAATGGATTCAGGGTACATCTCGCTAAAGCCCTCTAGCCAGCAGGGGACCAAACTTTCGAGTGGGCCAGAAGCCCCCGACTGGACTCTACTAGACGGGACCTATAGGGATACCCAACACATCAAAGGAAAACCTGGTGTAGCAGCAGTGCTAACCAGAGGTTCGTAGCATTTCGCCTTCAAAAAAGGCCTGGTTCTGTACGAGGATGTCTTGACTAAGGCCTCATGCTCTAGAACCACCGATAGTCTCTTGAGGGTGTGGACTCTACGAAGATCCCTCAAACTTCTCAAATGATTACACTTCTTGATTCTCTCGAAGCACAACATTCGGTGGGGCATACTGTTGGAAGGTATTTTTCATCAACATGAGGCCCCGCTCAATAAGTAGTGGAAATTTTGACGTTCTCAGAACAACCCCAGAATTGACCAGGATCTTCATGAGGTCTCTAAAAATTCTCCTACCAAGTTTCATTGCATTTTGACATGTCTAAGGCAGTGCAGACTGAGAAATAGTTCCGACAGAATCGACCTATAACACCTTGAAACATACCCCTATAACTAGAGCTACATTTTTAGTATCTCAAATTGCTATGGGACCACCACCATTGGATCCAACACTGTTGAAAACCCTTAAAGGTCAAGTTTTAGCCTAAACAAACACTCCAGGAAGAAGTTATAGGTGAAAGAGTGAAACAGGAGGAGCCACACGCTAATCGTGACTGTCTATCCTCATATCTTAGCCATCCCACATCGGATCACACTTAAATTTAATGAGCATATTCATCTAGTCAAGACGAGCGATTCGATATGTGGCACATACCGTACCGATACTCGAGTACAAAGAAAAGCTAGAGAGAAGTTGCTGATCTGTGAAGAAAGTGGAGGAAATTCAACAGCGTCATGCTTCGCTCGAGCAGCCAAATCACGTGGTTCATGAACCTGATCAATGCGAGACCAATTCCATTGTGGGCATAAGGTCTCGGGCCACCTCTTACCCGAACCCCGTACATGATGAACGGTCGGATTCTGCACACGAAGCCGATGAATAGACTGCAAATTCCATCGTCGGAATCCTTGATTCTGGCCAAAATTCCAAGCTTGCAAAATCTTCGTTCGGCCACAGAATCGAGCTGCGTTTGGTGCCCCGTGATCATAAAGGCATACTCAGTGTGATTTAGCGAAGAAAACACATGAAAATGTTAAGGAATGACCACACTATCGATTTGAAGTTTCAAGATCTACTCAAAATTCAAGTCACATGATCATACACCAAAACACAATCTATGGCTGAAAGTTGGTATCAAATTGTTTGCCATGTCGAGCCCTATAAGGAAACAATCATCTTACGATCAACCGGGCATCATAATGACCCCGGATCGGCCATGTAAGAACATACAAGTCCTAGGGCAACGTATGGACTGTTATGGAATTCCACAACTTGTTAAGAAGGGGCAAATCTATGATTTTTCACCCTATTTTCTAATTTATTTTAAATCAATCTAATCTTAATTTCCAGCAATTAGGGTTATTTTTGATCATCCACCCATGTTTGGGGTACAATTCTATATATATGTACCACCATTATACATAGAAAAAGGAAAGAAGAAGGCATACACCTACACACACAATAGAGAGTTTTCACTTAATACAAGTTTATCTTTCTTACCATTGTGGTGTTATGCTTGAGAGAGAGAATGAGGTGAGAGAAACTTTCGATCGGTACCCTTAAGGTTGAGGTAAATCTTCTCTCTCTTCTTTTTATTTTCTTCTTCTCTCACCCTTCTCCCCTCTCTTCTGCCTCTTCTTCGTCTGAGTCCCTTGTGGAGGCTTGCACGGCAGTGGCAGTGCCGTGCATTCCTCTCCCTTGGTCTCACATGTCACGCATGCTGATGGCAGCACCATGCGCGAGTCTCCCTCCCCTCCTTCTCGTCTATCTCTTTCTCTCAGTGACGTTTGTAGACGGCACGGCCCATCGCCGCCTATAGACGTAGCTTTGATGTCTCGATGAAGATCCTAGACGGCAAAGTGTGTTGCCGCCTGTAGGAGTCTTCCTCTGCTGCGCATCTAGCATAGATGTCGATACTTATTGTCGCCAGCTAAAGGCCTTGGCAATACCCATTGCCGTCAGTGAGATTCCTCCGTGCGTTCAGTGCATATTGCCGTTCCCCCTGCATCCCACGCCTATCATCATGCGGCCTAAGAGAAGCTATCACCGTGTGCATTGTCAGGAGCCAGTGCCTTTCACAAGGGAAGCGCCGCCTCCTTGCATTGCCCATCGTGATGTCTATCAACATTCGGCTTTCCCTTTCTCTTTGCTGTCTCGTTCTTTCCTCTCCACCTCTTTCACTTCTCACTTGATTGGGGGTAGGCCTAGCCTAGCACCGACGCACCAACCTTGGTTCCAAGTAGTATTGCAGCTGTGCTGGTTCTTACACCATGCCTGTCTTGCTGCTACTCCGAGTCGGCAACTTCTGGCCATCATGCTAGTCTCGCTCTTTCGTCAAGTTCTCTTCTCCTTTCTACCTTTCGTCTAACCTTGCACTTCATCGCCTTCTCCCATGAACGTGCATTACCCCAAGACAAGGGTAGTCCTTTTCTACCCACTTGTCTTACAAATTAACTATAGAAGTGTTGTGCAAAAATACAGGAAGATAAAACTATGAAAACAGTCACCATTAATGGTGATTTGGTGCAGTGAGGCCGGACGGGAATAGTGTGCGGCTTACCTCTTTTTAGTCTTTTACCTATAACTTTGTCGTGGAGTTTCCGATTACATGAAAACTTGACCCATAGGGATTTTCAACCGTGTTGGATCTAATGGTAGTGATCCCACGGCAGTTTGATGCACCGAAAATATAGTTCTAGTTACGGGTTCTATTTCAGGGTCTAGAGGCCGATTCTGTCGAAATTGTTTCTCCGTCTACACTACCTTAGACATGTCGGAATGTGACGAAACTTGGCAAGAGACTTTTTGGAGTCTTTATGAAGATCTTGACCTGTTATGGGGCCATTATGAGACAATTGAAATTTTCACTGTTTGTCAGGCTTTATTAATAGACTTCTCTATTTCATTCCTCATCAGGGACTCATGATGATGAAAAATATCTTCAAACAAGGCCGCCCAAGATTCGATAGACTTAAGTATGCATGGTGAAGTAACCG
Source organism: Amborella trichopoda (assembly GCF_000471905.2). The sequence goes on along the minus strand of NW_006499600.1, from coordinate 4,649 downwards.
CGCGAGCTGGCATGGTGATTGTCAGCGGGTGGTATGTGCACAGGGATGCCAATGTTGGCGACGCCCCTGTGTGATGCAGCGGGGTCACCTTTGGCTATCCATAGTGGTGGCAGTCCCATTAGGATCAATCGAGTGAGGAGGAGTGGTAGAAAAGAAGTCGATGTGGGGTCTGTAGCTGGTGGGGTGCCTGTCAGCAACAGGGTGCTTTAGTGAGGGGGCGCAATAGAGTCACCCACGCAGTGAGCATAAAGGGGTCTTCCCCCAATGCTAGAAGAGGCAGGGGGGAGGGGCCAGAGGGTTCATTCCCTGAACTTTCCCAATCGAAGCCGAGATGGCTGAGCCAGCATGATCACATAAAGGGCACGCAAGGGAGGGAGGACCGAACGGTCGAGCCTTCCCATAAGTAGTCGTGGGTATGAGGATGTAGAACTCCCTGACTGGGAGGAAGGAGGGATATGCGGATCCCATAGAAAAAGTGAAAAGAGGAGAAAGAGAGGTTGGTACCTGGAGCCAGCTCGAGCCAACGATAGAGTGACATGTCCCTAGTGGAGTCGCCAATTAATGTCAGTGGGGTCCTGGTTTCCCTCCAGGGAGAGGTGAAAACCCTCTCTCAAACAACCACAAAGGTCCAGCGTGTGGTGCACGCACGAGCCCTCATGCTAGCGGATAAGAGCCTGACGATGATAGATATTTTTGCGACTGGAGCGCGAACGCTTTTAAGCCACTTTGGGGGTCCGGGGACATGCCCGAGTGGATGACCCTCTTAGAGCAATTACAAAGCCCTCATGCTGCTCTTCAACGTGGTTTGGATGGGAGCCCTCTTCAAGCTCACAACCTCTCTCCTCTCACACTCTCTATGCTATTAGGGTGGAATTCAAATGTCCCTCCTCCTTGGTCTCCCTCTCGGAGGGGGCTTGCTGGCCGCTAAAGGGGGTGTAGAGAAACCCGAGGGTCAAGACCCGTGGGATTGCTCACGTCCACGGGTTTGTGGATGGACGCGAGCTGCCATGTAGACAGGGTCGTGCGTGCGGAGGTGAGCGTGAGAGAGAGAGAGAGAAAGGATGACTTAGTTTAGGAGAGATGGGGGAGTGACCCACGTGACCAGGGTGCCCACGGGACCGCACACTCAGGGGCATCCCTTTTCTCTCATAGTTTTTTCTGTCTTCCTCTCCTCTCCCTCGAAGACCAAGGGCTCACTAAGAAAGACAAGCTAACAAGAAAAATCTGGCCTCGATACTTCCCAGCCTTTAGGGGTATTGAAGCTTCCAAAAATAAGAGTCAGAAATAGGGGGAGGGATTGGGGGTCGTACCTCATTGATTTGGCTTCAAAAATCTGGCCTCGATTATTACCAGCCTTTAGGGGTATTGAAGCTTCCAAACAAAAGGGGGAGGGGGTTGGGGGTCGTTCCCTTACAAGTGAGTTAAGCTTGCTTATATAGAGGAGTCACTAAACGAGGGTGGATGCTCAAAATTCAAGCTTAATTCAAAACAAATCCAAAAATTAGGCATAAATGACCAAAATTCCCCAAAGATCTTTTATCCGAATGACGAGACCGTCCCTGTATGCAGGTTTATTTATGATGAAAAATCTGACAGGCCTGGAAATGAAGATCTCTCGTATTAGACACCTTAAAACTGATGAAAAATGAAGGAAATGTAGAGGAAAAGAAAGTGGGACATATCGAATTCATATATGAGACGAGATCTGCTCGGAAGCGAGCAGATCTGCTCTCAGATCTGTGGCAGGCTAGCATGATCCAAACTATATATCCAAAATACGATTTTTAAGAAAATTAACTAAAACAGAGCAAAATATAATTAAAGTAATGAAATAGGAATAAAAAAAAGAAGAAAATGATACCAAACTGGGCCAGATGGCCCAGGACACCCGAGCCCTTTGGGGCTCGCCCATATCTGAACCGGTGCTCTTTTGTCTCTCTGATCCGGCTATTAGCCAGCAAATCCCTTCAGCATAGGGTGGTTGTGCCCTATAGATGGTTTTAGACTCTCTCAGGCTTAAGGATTGAAGTTCCAAGAGGTTAGCTCTAGGGTTTCTAATCTCTCTGAAGCTCTAGGGTTTCGATCTCTATCTCTCTAGCTTTTTCTCTCTCTATCTCTAATCGTTTTCTCTGTCCCCCACTACATGACCACGAAAAGAGGCCTTATAGGGGTCAAAGCTTGTTGGGAAGGATATGCATGCATAATAAACAAATCCCATGATCAAAGATGCAAATTTTGGGGAGGCCGACACGAGTTGTGTCGCCTTGGCAGCATGGGTTGTGTCGTCGATGCGGCACACCCTGTGTCTCCTGGGCGGCAAGCCTTTTGTCGCCTGGGCAGCACGCTCCATGTCACACCCACCAATTTGTTTCCCAATTGATTTTTGTTTTTCACTTTTAATGTGTTCCCGGCCTCTATTAAAGCTCTCAGAGAAAATTTGGGTCAAAATGGATTTGTTTTACTATTTTTAATGATTTTTTTGGTAAAACAAGGCAATTGCAAGATGACTTGGGAGACACGCCCTGTGTCGCCTGGGCTGCACGCCCCGTGTCGCCCAAACCAAAACTTGTCCAAATTGATGGTTTTTTAATTTGGGTGTCTTCCTCAACCTCTTGTGAAGCTCTCAAAGAAAATTTCGATCAAAAGATTTTTTTTTTGTAGTTTTAATGATTTTTTGGTAAAACAGCGCATTTACAAAAATCTAGGTCAAAACAGAGTTTCTACAGGGTTCTAGGTACGCAAACTAGTTCTAGGTCATAGGATAGGTTGTGTGAACTATGGATTTGGATTTACTAGGTTAAGTGTGATCCTAAGGTTCAAAAAACCACATAATTTACCAGATTTAAAATGGGGTGTCTACAGTTACCCCTCTTTGGCACTCCATATCTTTCGAGGGACAGGTGAGTGGCAAAGAAGTAGACACTCTGGCGTTCCCTATCCTTCGAGGGGCAAGTGAGCGTCAAAGATTTTATCCTGAGGTCACGTGGTCAAAGGGCACACCAATTATCCCTCCAAGTCATTGCGCTCATTGAGCTCAACCACCTAGGGCATTTTTCCTCCTAGGGTTTCCGCCATGAGATGTCGATGAGTTACACAAGCTTGAAACTCGAGTTGGATTTTTTGGCCATGCAACTTAACTTCAAGGTTTTGCAAAAAAAATTTAACCCTGGCATTTTCTTTGATCTCGTTAGGGTTTCCTAAGGTTGTCTATAGGTTTAAGAAAAGAGAGGATAATGCAAATATTGAAAATTTGTTCCGTATGTCCCGTGGTCAGAGGGCACACCAACTATCCCTCCAAGTCATTGCGCTCACGAAGCTCACCCACTTAGGGCATTTTTCCTCCTACGTTTTCGGCATGAGATGTCGGTGAGTTACACAAGCTTGAAACTCAAGTTGGATTTTCTAGCCATGCCACTTAACTTCAGTTTCAAATCTGCAAACCTGCATTTTCCTATATTTCCTCAGGATTTTCTAAAGCTTTCTATAGGAAAAGGCTTTTTATATGAAGAGACTTGTCGGGCTGATTCTGAAGAGAGAGACGAGGCAGCAACGCGGTAATCACGGCAACGCGGTGATCATCATATATGAGTGTCCAAGCTCCTTCGTTTTTTAAAAGTCATTTTAGAAATTTTGAAAGTAGGGGGAGATTTGAAATAGAACTCGGAGCAAGGACAGGCTACAATTTTAACGAAGAAATTAAAGTTTTTGAAAACACAAACATATAGTGAAAATTTTAAAAAGAGGGAAATAATTTTGAAGAACAAGGTTGGTTAGTAGTTTTAGCTCCTGCAACCATAGAGCCCTCTAAGCAGTTTAACGTCATGCAGCGATGGTCGATGTAGTCGGCAGTTATACTCAAACGACCGTGGAGTTTTTTTTTTTTGTTGCCCCTGTTGGGGGTGGTTTTCTTTTAATGTAGGTCTTACAGTTTAACCACTTGTGACCCCTTTTGGTGGACCCTATGTGAGCGTATCGGGTCCTTGCTTGAATATTTAAGACGATGAATCATCAAATATTCCTTTATCTTCCAACCGCGTCTATTGTATTGCAATTTAAGGAGAGTTCTCTGGAGTTTCGAGCAAAATAAAGTCTTGAAAATACAGGATATTGCCCTTGGATGTTCATAATCTCTTTGGATTTTGATTTCTTTCCTCCACCACCCACCTTTCGAAGTTTCAGACGATCTAGGTCCTTAACAACGTTCCATCAAGCTAATGCTTATTAATTTTTCTTTTAACACCACTTTGACTCAGGGGAGGAAAAGAAGATGTTTAGAGAGAAAAGACTTTGGAGATTAGAAGGAAGGAGAGAACTTCTTCTTTTTTCATCGCCTCGGGGTCCCTTTCGGTATTCAGCCTGGTAGCCTTTTTTCCAACGCTTCGGGTTCCTTTTAGATTTTCAGCCCAACGGATTTTTTATTTTTTTATTTTGAAGGAGATAACATTGACAAATGAAGAGGAGGATGAGGAAGAAGAGTCAAAGGTGCCCCTCTTTTTTTTTTTAGCAATTCACCTTAAGACAATGTAAGAATTCGATCATCTTTCCCTCCTCCAAGTGGTAGGGAGGTTCTAATATTGGTCTTCCTCTGATGTCCCGTGACCCAGGTTGGCATCCAAAATCTCTCTGACAATGGTTGTTGAATTTCTGTT
>NW_006499603.1:6184673-6207899 GCF_000471905.2 Amborella trichopoda | reverse complement strand
AGATATATATATAATATATATATATATAATATATATATATATATGTGTGTGTGTGTGTGTGTGTGTGTGTGTGTGTGTGTGTGTGTGTGTGTGTGTGTGTGTGGAAAAAGTTAGGAACAACCCACTAGCTGACAACTATAGTTTAATCCCAACGGCCCAAATTGAATCTAGGCCGATCTGACGGTCAAGACCTCATTTCGTAATATAATTTTAATATTTTTCTTATATAAATCTAAATCATATGAAGTTTGAAATGTCTATTCTTGTCATCAAGCCGCACCTTAAACAAATATTGAAAAACATATTTTACAAAAAATAGATTGACCAAAATATCCCTAAACGTTTTAGGGGTATTTTCATCAATTTAATTTTTGCACATTACTTTTTTATATTTTTTATTAGATTATACTATTTTTAAATAATAGTCGCTCAAAATTCTATGTGATTTGGATTTGTTCAAAAAATATTAAAATTTAGTTACAAAATGCAATCATGATTATTGGACCGACTCAAGTTCAATTTGGTCATTGGGGTAACATTACATTGCTAGCCCACTAATTAACACTGCAATGTTAGCACAACGGCCCAAATTGAATCTGGGCCAATCTAATGCTCTCAATTGCATTTCGTATTTGAATTTTATTTTATTTATAAAAATCCAAATAATTTGAAATTTTGAGCCCATTTTTAAAAAAATATGAGAATCTAATAAAAATATTAAAAAAATAATTCAAAAAATGGAAAAAATACCCCTAAAATATTTTAGGGATATTTTGATCAATTTATTTTTACAAATTAATTTTTTAATATTTTCATTAGGTGTGCTTTAATGAGAAGAATTGACACCTCAAATTTTATATGACTTGGATTTGTAGGAAAATCATTAAAATTATATTACAAAATGAGGTCGTGACTATCAGATTGGCCCAAATTCAATCTGGGTCATTCAGCTTATATTGTTCCATTAACCCATAGCATTAAATGCGACTAATGCACTCTATGTGAGTGATAGCACATGTGATGTGGATGATGTCACACCCCTCCTAGTTACCAAAAATCCCATTACTAAAAAAGTACTCCATATACAAAACAAGGGCCTATAAGTGTTTAAAATTTGTTTAGTATAATTATAAAATGATCTATAGTGTGTGCATCCTAATATAACCCTATAAAGATAGAGGTCGGATGCAAGGAATTATTAGGTTGGATTACATAGGAAATAAAGTTTAAAATCTATTACAACATACTAAATGGAATAAAACATTCAAATATTAAGTCACACGGTTTAAGTTGAAGTGCTTAGGAAATAAACAAATGAAAGATTATTTTATCTCCTAGAAGAAAGTATAGACCTTAAAAGTGTGAAGTGTCTCAAGTTGCTCTGAATTGACTCAATGTTCATTAATTAATATGAATATATAAGCTTGTCTTATATAGATAAATACAAATGATGATAATAGAAATAAATCACATACACCTATAAATTTACTATAAAATGCAAGATATTGTACCGACACTTCACATTATATAATGATGACAATATATACCTTCTATATTAACCTACTAGACGATATATACTTTCTTTTCACACTCCCTCTCAATCTCAAGATGATATTAGAGAGCAGCTAAAGGTTGAACACTAAGTTGTATAAACAAGCAATTGTATCTTCAGGTGTATAACGTGACCAATAGAAGCAGTGGTTACCATATGCTTAGATTGCTTGATCAACAAGCACATTGGAACAACCAAACAAGGCAGGCTCAAGCAAAGACAAATCAACAAACCTAAAACTTAGAAGGCTCGAATAAAATAAACTTGATCAACGAACAAAAAATTTCAAATCTTCTCCATAGACATAAAAACATTCGAGTCAATTGAGAAAACATAATAGCACTCGGAAGAGCCAATAGAACTCGATGCATACCTGTGATCAATTTAGCAGCTCGCAGATAGACATACAAGATCAAGTAACAGAGTAACAGTCTCGATCTTACATGAATGAACAGAGTGACGATAAATCTGGTTCTAATATCATATGAAGAGTCTCAAGTTTTTTTTAAAAAACTCAGTGTCTATTAATTAATATGAATATACAAGCTTGTTTTATATAGACAAAATACATATGATAATAAATATAAATCACAGACACCTATACTGCATTCCAAACTTACTATAAAATACAAGATATTGTACATACCCTTCCCATATATAATGATGACAATATAAACCTTCTATATTAACCTGGTTGATAATATGTACTTTCCTTTCACAAAAAGTTCCTTTATACCAACAAGAAAAAAGGTGCAAATCAGAATTACAATTGATTGGTATAGTATCCTATTGGTAAAGTACCCATCGTTCCAAGAAAACTGCATTATTGAAAGTAGCTTTATACGACTCAAACCATGGCCTTGGCCTTGTAACTTCATATTTTGGAGGAAAAATTACGCCCAAATCATAAATAAAATAGGGAATTAAGTATATGCTAAATGTTTTGCAAATTTTCCAGAGGTTCATTTGTTTGGAATAACGGGCCGAGGAACAAAGTTGATAATTAAAAAGGGCGAAAATGTGGTGGTCCGATGTGTGGAACATCAAACACGTAGGCCTCTTTGTAAATTCTGAACCTCCATAATTACTATATTTAAATATAGTGTGGATGTAAATTATCCTATTTTAAGTCATTCATGCCAACCAGCATACTTAGTGAAACATTTGATATGCCTCATTGGGTCACAACTATGAAATCACTTGAGGAGTCAGTAGCCAATGCATGCGCCTGAGGATTCGAAGAAGAAGGTGTGCATTTCTTGGAGCATTTCTTGGATAAATTCTTAGGCTGGAGCGCTAGCAGTACTAAAATGAGTATAGTCATCAAACCAAGAGACCAAAAGCACCACACCACCCAACAATGTTCTACATGTGGCATAGCGAGCCTCGCTGAAGCCATGAATGCCGCGAATATCATTATTAGGCCTAGCCACAATATCCTTCTAATAAGAACAACTAGCTTCATAAGGGATCCAGGATCCAGGACAGAAAGTTAAGATGGCAATATCAATGATCAAAATGCTCAACGAGAGTATCAATGCTAAGGCATTACTTATGGCAATCACCTTATAGGTGGCAGTGTGGGCTTTAACGACAGTGCATGCCCCTTCTCCAATTGGGGGAGGCGGTTCAGCCATGCCGTAAAGGTCGTTGTGGATGCCCTACTGCTCTTCAATGCTTCCATCAGAGTCCCTTGCTCAGTCTTCTCTATTCCTCACTTTCTACAGACCTGTTTTTCAATTTGGTTTGGCTTTTGAGTTCACTAACTGCGCTGTTAGTACATGTTAGAGGCTAAGTTATATACATATGCATAAATGTAGTAGTGTTAGACATGAATATAAGTATCAAAAAGGTAATATCATAATTGGACAAGACATATCCATACACCATTTAAGGGGAGGGAGGCATGATTTAGGTGTTATTTAAGTACTTTAGGTTTAAGGTTTCAAGAAGAAAGATCCCATAATAAAATTTCAAGTTTTAAAGTGTTAGATACAGATATCTTTCATGCGTCGAGTTGCACAAAAAAACAATAACATTAGTGCCCATGTTACAAACGTCAGATATCATGAATGTTAAATGAAAATATATTTTTTAAGGCTTTCATAAGGAAACCACATTTCTCGACACTATTTGAAGGTGCTTTAGTTTGATTATTTAGAGCCACGACTCTATACAAACCGCTTCTGTTATCTTTTGCCTAGTTTGCATTAATTACTTAAACAAGGGAGACGAAGGAAATTGATTTGAACTTGAACCACGAATCTTGTATACATACGAATAATCAACAGTTAGAAAGTTATACATGTTTTTCCAGAGCTAAAAAGAAATAATGAAAGGATATACAAGTGAAATAGGGGCACAGGGTGAAAGAAAACCAGTTCGAGCCCTAAGAGAGAAAACTTTATAGTTTTGGTATTATTAGTTAGACATGTATAGTTTGGAATGCCATTTGCCACCTCATGATAATATCAAGGGCTCTTCGATCCTAATAATCTTTTATGGGCTGTTTGGAACCCTAGAAAAGAATCTCCACGAAATGTAGTATATAGAATTGCAGCCGGATAACCTATTTAGCACCCAAACTGTGATGCAATTCCTACATTTGGATCTCCATAAACTGCCCCATTTTCTAGAAATTCCAATGCAAAAAGATAATTTGCCTTCTCTATGGGTTGGAATAAATTCCATTTATCCTGATCAAATCGCCTTATCTTTAACACGGTTAGATAGAATAAGAAGTTAGGGAGAAAGACAGTTGGAGAGAGAGCGGTTTGGGATACAAAATGTATAGTTAGAGAGACAAATAAGTAAGAGTATTAAAGGGCAGTGAGAGGAGTTAAACTGAAAAAGCTCATGGTTAGAGAGAGAAGATTTACAGAAAAAAGGGCATGACTCAAAACATAGGAGAGAGAGAAAGAGTTAACGAGAAAGGATAAAGTTAAATAGGGGAGTTAAAGAGACTCATAGAGAGAAAGGACACCAATAGAGGGTGGAGTTGAAGATAATGGAATTACAGAGAGAAAATATACTATTAGATAAATACATGGCATGGTTAGAGAGATGAGGCATAAAAAGAAATGGCATGGTTGGAGAGATAATTTAGGGAGAAAGCCTGGTTAGAGAGAGAGTTGAGCTAGAGAAAGGGCGTGTTTTAAAAGTGAGGTGTTAAAGAGAGAGTCAGAGTGAGAACATGCATGATTAGAGAGATGAGTTATACAAAGTAGGGGTGAGAATTGGTTTGGATTTGAAATCTGAATTTCAGATCTTATCTAGATTCAGGTTTGGATCGAAGATTGGGATCCAATGTGTCAGATTCGGATCCAAAATTTGGATCCCAATAGTAATTCAGATCAGATCCGAGTAAGGTGGATCCGATCCGGATTCAACCCGGTTATTAAAATATATACTATTATATACATACATATGTGTTATTTAGTATTTTCTCATATATATTATTTTATAGATATAAAACAATATATTTTTTATCTGATAGTGTCCGGATCTGGATCTGGGTTTGGGTTTGTATTCAAATATTCTAAATCTGACCGGGTCCAGACCCAGATTCGGATCCCATGTATACTTTTTGGATTTGAATCGGGATCCCAATGGATCTAGACCGGATCTAAATCATTATATTGTATTACAAGAAATTGTAAAGTTAGAGAGAACGCATTCCCAAGGTAGCTGATTATTTGCAAGGCTGCCCCCAGACATAGACGCTTCCTTCTCTTACTGCTACGCTTCTAATTAGGTTTTAGAAGGAAGTGAAATTATTCTTAACTTCATTACAATCAGAACATGATTTCCTGGTATGGGTTCACTCTTCTAATGGACTTTTTTTTATTAAGGAGAATGGAACTTTATTCGTCATAGGGGTTGTACTCAACCTATCTTTAAAGCTTTGTGGTCATCGAAGTGCCATCCAAGGGACAAATAGCTTTTTTGGCTGGCTATTCACCATCGACTCCCTACCTTCTCTATTTTACAACAAAGAGGGATCTCTATAGATTCCATGTTCCCATTTTGTAGATCTAATGATGATAGTATTTTCCACCTCCTTTTCTATTGTGTTTTTTCACAGGGTATTTGGAGATCAATTGCATGAAGATGTGATAGAAGACTAGTCCCTGACATATCCATTGCATCTGTGCTCAGATATTGATTGCTTTCACATTCAAATCAGAAGCCTATTGAATGTTTAACAATACCTATTCTTCACCATAGTTTGGATGTTATGGAGGAATGTAATTATCGAGTTTTTCAGGGGAAGGAGTCCAAAAAAGAATACTTGCCTAGAAGAATCACATTACATTTTAGAGAGATGGTGAACGCTAATGTTAATCCTTCCACCTATCAAAGAGAGCAATTGTTGATTACTTACATATTACATGGCAAACAACAAAACACGAAGCACCCCATTCCGATAGCATTGTCTTTTCCTCATCCAAAACACTTCAAATTGAATGTTGATGGGGCTTCATTTCAAAACCATGGGATTGTAGGTGAAGGAGACATTATCAGAGTAGAGGATAGCTCTTTCATTGTAGCATTTGGTAACCAATTTGGGATACCATCAAATAACTATGCAGAGTTTCATGCTTTGCAAGCAGGTGTTGATGAGTTATCCAGCTCAATTGTTTCCCGTTACAGATTCAAAGTGATTCTTATGCAAGGAAAAAATAATAACCAATCAAAAAAATAAAAATAAAATAAAAGTTTAAGAGATTATAGTCTCTCTCAAGGTCTGCAAGGGAGTTCACCCCCAAACGATCTTTTCACAAGATTAACTTTATTCAATTCAAATCTTTTCACAAGATCAACTTTTCTCAATTAAGATCTTTTCACAAGATCAAGTTTTCTCAGTTCTCATTTTTTGATTATTATCTGATCATTTACAATGAAGGGACATCTCCATTTAAATAGACTTGAAAAAAATAAATAAATAAATAATCACAATAAATAAATGCTTTCTCTCCCACACCCTAAAACTCTCTCCCTCTTCCACGTTTTTTCTCCTATTTTCTCTATTCTCCCTATTTTCTTAAATCCTCACGCACTAAAAGTTCTTAATCGTTTTCTTCTCCATATCTAAATCTTTTATCTTTCTCCTATTTAAATAGCCCTTACTTCTCTCACTAAATCTAACTAATAAGCAAATTTTAACTTAAGATAAATTTAAAAGAAAACTAATTCACATTAAGATTTACCGTTCCTAAAAACTCGCGCTAATGATATAGAAAAAGGTCATCCCTAATTATACAAATTTTTAGGAATGGGTAGCGTGAGCATTTAGGAAAGGTAAATCTTGGCGTGAGTTAGTTTTCTTTTAAGCTTATCTTATGTTAAAATTTTCTTAAAAGATTTAGTTAGATTCAGTGAGAGATTTAAGGCGTATTTAAAAGGATTTAGCTATGGGAAGATAAATATTGGAAAATTTTGGTGCTTGAGGATTTAAGAAAATAGGGAGGAGAGAGAAAATAGGGAAAAACATGGAAGAGAGGGAAACAATTTTAGGGTGTGGGAGAGAGAAGGTTCATTTATTATGTTTTTTTTGTTTATTTTTTTCCAAGTCTATTTAAAAGGAGATGTCACTTTATTGTAAAGGATCAGAGAATGATCAAAGAATAAGAATTGAAAACAATTGAACTTGTGAAAAGATCTTAATTGAGAAAAATTCATCTTATAAAAACATCTAAATTGAATAAATTTTATCTTGTGAAAAGATTGTTTTTGGGTGGACTCTCTTGCAGACCTTGACAAAATGTATAATATTTTAAACTTTTATTTTATTTTTATTTTTTTTGTTGGTTATCATTTTCTCCCTACATCAGATTCCTCGTTGCCAGTCAATGCAATCCACGATTAATGCAAAGTTGCATGGGCGTTCAATGTTGTTGCAGCTAACTGCTGATACAAGCTTTCTGGTCAGGACTGATCCCTAGCCCATATCTTTTGCTGACGCCATTGTTTGAAGATCTAGACTGCCAGTTTTTCCCTTTTGCGGTACTTCATGATTTGGCACAACTACCCTATTCTAGGGTTGTAAAATTATGAGTTGTAATTTTTTCTTATTATTAATGAAAATCGATTATGGGCCTTCTCCACCACCGACTTACCCAAAAAAAATGGGCACATTTAAAGAGAGACAAAGAAAGAGGAGTTTGATACAAAGGCCACGATTAGAAAAAGAGGACCTAGAGGGAGAGACGGCATAGTTTGAATAATAAAGAAGTTAGAAGTCAAAGAGATAAAAGGGTATAGATAGAGAAAAAAAAAAATTAGATGAAGAGGAGTTAAAGATAGAAAGGCTACATTTAGAGTATGAGAGAGGAAGGCAACATTTAAAGAGTTAGAGAGAGAGAGCTAAGGAGAGTACTGGGCGCGTTAGAAAGAGAAAAAAGTTAGAATGAGTACATTTAGAAAGAGAATGATATTTGATAGAAAAATGTATAGTGAGAGATGATTTAGAAAGAGAAATTGTACGGTTAGAAAGAGGAGTTAAATAGAGAAATTGTATGGTTAGAGAGCAAGGAGTTGAAGAGAGTTAGGGCATATTTCAAGAGAGAATGAAGTTAGAGAGTGAAAGGGAACCATCTGAAGGAGAATGGCAGAGTTAGAGGGCATAAAAGGTTAAAGAGAAATAGATTTAGAGAGAGAGAGAGGCTAGGTTAGGAAGAGGAATTAGAGAGAAGCATTTGATATAAGAATCCTAGATGCAAAGAGTTAAAGAGAGAAATGGCCTAATTAAAAGGAATTACATTTAGAAAATGATTTATCCCTACAACTTAAGAGGAATTGCAATAATACAAATAGAAGTAAAATAGGGGAAAAAAAGAAAGAAATTTTAAAAATATTCTATAAATCGAAAGTATAAATGAAATCGGTAAATCTAGGTTTTACAAAACAATCAGTAAAGTAATATAAATATAATACCAAAGTTCCATATAGATGCTATCCAAACAACATTTATCCATTTATAGGATTTGTATCTCCTAGAAGATTCATTTTCAAGATTAAAATCAATTCCAAGAGTTACATTTTTGGGGAGCCAAACTGGTAGTTTTTACAAACATTGGATGTGATATCAAACTATTGTTTATTAATGTTTTTTGGTGTTGAAATTGAATTTATTAGCCACATTAAAATATCCTTTATTGGTAGAAATAAAGCCAAATTAGAAAGTTATTTTAATTTGAGAAATTTTGATTAGTTAAGAGAGTACTAAGGGTGATGCTAGTCCTCACTAGAGTGAAATCTATTTTGATATGGAGATAAGGTAGAATTGGGAGTTGTTGTAGTCCATTGATTGAAGTCCGTTATGGTTTGTCATAGTCTTCGGGTTAAAGAAAAAAAGGGTTTCTTGAGGGGCAAGGAAGATACCTTCATGATCTTTGTATATGGACACTAATAAGAGGTAACACACATTCTTTTAGAGTTAGTCCTATGGGGTCATAGGAAGGTGTCTCCCAGAGAGATATATGACCTTCTAAAAAAAATGTGATTTTCCCATAGAGTTTTGGGTTTTCCCATATTACACTTTCAGATAGAGTTTCTGGGTTGCTCTCAAGATTCTTTATCCAAATGGAATAATGGTCAAACATAGGGGATTGATCAGTGGGGCTGTTATGTTTGGAGAGTGAGTGTAAAAGGAAAATTCCTCAAGGATTTCGCCGATGTTCAAAGAGATATGTATCTCTTGTATTTCAAATTTGAGATCTTGTGGCCTTTAAAAGCCTTATGAAAGCTTGTATGAGCATTTTATACAGTGAAACATAAACTCAGTGGGAGTGTGGTCGTCTTGTGGACCATACAAGGCCCGTGATTTGCCGATACTAGGACTAGGCTTGGCATGCTAAGCCACTTGAGTTTGGAGAAACCCAATATACCTGGGCATATGGATCTACCGAGAAGGGTTTAGTGGGTTAGCCTTTGATGAGGTCGAAGTATGTCCAGATGAGAGCCGAGAGACTATGTGGCCCTTGCATGTGATGAATATAGAGACATGGCTAAAACATCATCATTATATCATCACACAACATGTACATTAATAGTCGTTTTGAGATTCACCAATGAGGATGAAGTGTGTACATGTGCGAGAGATTACCCCTATATACCATAGAGTTATGGTTGCATCATGGTCAGGAAGACCATGATTTTTTCATCTCTAGGAGAGAACACGAAATCAATAAATTGGGATTGTGTCCCCTAATCTATTGGCTGACTTTGGTAGTTCAATCATGAGCCCCTGTAGTGGACTGTGGGTCATGGGAACTGTTGGGTCTGTTTGAAAAAACTAGGTGGATCGTGGTCCACAGTTGCAGTTGGAGTGCTCCCGTATATTGATAAATTTCTAAATCTAACGTATCTGATTCCTATCAAAATTAATTAATATTTTCTGATATTTGTCATTTGGATTTATAAATTAAGATAAATTAATTTTTCAATGTTTTAAATAAAATATAATATTTAAAAATTCTAAGTACAAAATAAAATATTTTTTAAAATTATATGGGACCCTCCATAAATATGGGGGCCCAATTTAGAATATGTGGGATTGGGTGGAGCCCATGTGTGGTACAAAAAGATGGCACACCCATCTTTTTTGTTATCACCTTCTCCAAGATTGGGTGATAGTTATCACCTTGTTTGTTGAATTATCTTTTGGATATAGCCAACTTACATGATAAGGTTGAATATTTGAAATATTTAGTAAATCTTTGAATCAAGATTGCTTGACACAAAAAGTAAGGATTGGATATACAAAAATAGAAAGTAAGATATATATTTTTTTTATTTAAAGATTTGATGAAAATAGATCTAAAAAAGGGAAGATAAGGCTTTAGCTCATCTCTTTAAATCTTGATGGTGGATCAAAGAGATGGAAGGCTCAAATCTCTCACCCCACAAGTCTCTTTAGATCGACGGTCGGATTTAACCCTACGAATTGAGGCAAACCCCAAGGCATAAAAAATCTATATAAAGAGGCTCTCCCACCTCATAAAATCTTGACACTTATTTTCTCCTCTCTCTAAGGGTTTGTCTCTTTCTCTCTCTCAAAGATCTGTCTATAGGTGGCACGCCCCACCAAGGGCTTCAATAACTCTCCCATGTTTTTCTATGGGGGATACACCCTAACCCCACCTAGGGCTTCAAGATCTCTCACAAGTTTTTCTAAAAAGGGGGCACACCCCACCCAAAATCTCTCTCAAGCCAAGGGAGGCATGCCCAAGTCATCTCTCTCTCTCTCTCTCTTTTCTAGGTGGCCTGCCCAAGGTAAGGTTAGCTTGTGGTGGTTTAATTTTTGGGTAGCAAAGAGGAGGATCCCCTTGCTAGTAGATCTCTCCCTCTCTTTTTGATATATCTCTCATCTCTCCAACTATCAAGCCAAAGGGGTTTGAGCAAGTGTCATGACCCCTCCCATGACCGCCTCGCCACACGTAATAGAGGGGACTGAGCGCGGGTTCATGATCCTGATGTAGCGTTTATCAATTTGGCTGGGGTAAACTCAATGCCATTAATTTGGTAATCAAAGAAAACCACAAAAGGATAAATACATCAACAATTCTAAATACATAAGTAAATTTATTAAGTTGAAGCTCTTTATAATAACAAAAGGGCTTACATAACATTCTTCCAAAATATTACAATTGAGTCTAGGGCAACAGAGCCCAAAGTTACAGATTCATGCAATAAACAAAATCCAGGACTAGACTTCCCAACCACATACAAAATCTAGAGCCCAAGTTTAATAAGTCTGGCTTCAACTTCCTTCAGAAATCCCCGCCGTTTCAACTCTTGACTTGTTGTTATCAGTCTACAAGGAGGGAAGAGAGAATGGGATTAGCTCTACAACCCAGTAAGTAAGTTTAAGCACTATGCATCCATACTGAGCCTACTCATGAATCAATAAACAATTTATTAAACTATACGGGATTCCAATGCAACAGTCATGAGAGTTAACAATCTGATCAGTAAATCAATTATAATCGTTCTATCCATATAGCAGTTATCAGTCAATCGATTCAGTCATCAACATTCACAATCACTATTCAATCATTACCCACTCACTCTCTAGTTCACCTACTCCCTCAGTAGATGCCCTATCCATCAGGCTAAGTCAATCCCATTGCTTAAGACCTCTACCATTTTTTGGGAGGGCGAGCAATGACAAGTGGGAAAATCCACTTCGTAATGCCCTCATACTCACACACATGGCCTTCAGTGCACACTGGGGGTTCAATAGGAACTTATCTTACAAAGCGTCAGTCGTTAATCTCAACTTAGTAAATCTCGGGGGGTGTGACCCTCCCATTTCACGTTCCCCTAACTGCATCTTATGATTCAGCAAGTTGGGGGATATAGCCGACATCACTTTCCTTAGTATAGCAATCCTCACTATCGATGGGTGCCCCTTCGCTAGCAATCAGTAGCAGAAAAACGATGGCCTATCATATAACGGTGCCTACTACCAATGGCTATCCCATTGGTCATTATCATGGCCTCTTATCGTGCTCTAGCGTTCAATTTTATTCATGCTAAATCAGTGTATTACAACAGATAAATCAAATTTTATCATGCAAGGATGAAGTATTACTCAGAATCATCCAGTATTCACAAAACATTATAACATTTATCATGAAGCATCCATGGCATGAGCTATCACATAGCATACAGGCTTAGACGTCATTGGTAGCAATTCAACACTTATCATGTAACATCCATCATAGGAAAATCACCTTAGCTTTGCACTTATCTATTTACCACACAACACTATGGCATTCACATGAAAATTATCATGCAATATTTACATGTATCACTTATTATAGATGTTACATAGCTACTTGAATAGCTTAATGAGTAATTTCGAGAAAGGTGGCAGAAGACCAGCATAACACTAATTTAGTGAAGTGCAACAGTGACATACCCCTCTCTCGGGGCGTGACTCCCTATCCATGAAGAATTTCAAAATGATTAAAACATGCAACTCTAAGTCTACACATAGGTATTTACAATGCCGGTAGTTTGAAGGCATTTGGATGACGTTTGATAACTCAAAATTCAACACAAGGCGAGTAACAGTTGCTGGAATTTGTTGCAACAGTGAACAATTACATACCCCCACATTTCGGGGCATAACTCTCAATTCACAGGAATTGAAAACACCTGGACGTCGTTTGGTGGGTCAAAAGCTTGACACAAGACGGGTGACAGTTGCTGGGATTCCTGCAACTGTGGCAATGACACACCCCCATATTTTGGGGCATATGTCTTAATCCATACACAATTTCGAAAATTACGATTAAAATAGACAAGCATATATTTCATTTAAAACCAGTTTGGGCTCGTTTGGACATCGTTTGGCTATTGAAAAGTGCGATGTGAGAACAATCACAGTTCTGGAAATTCACACCCTCAAGTTTAGCATACATTCAGGAGCATTCAATACTTCATAAACTAAAGCAAATCTTGATGCAAAACCAAGTTCATATTAAACTAATCCCCCAAGTGAACTACTTCACACACTTCCACCACGAATAAAATCATATACAGAACTCAATCGATTATGGCATCTAAGATTTCAAATTCATCACAATGCATTCATACTCATACATTTCATCCTAGCATTTTCCTTCATTTTCAACACTTGACATAATTTCCTACAGTTTTATTGATGCATAAAAGCTAGAGTCACTTGTCTGGTCCCTCACGATGTCTTCAATCTCCTCTTACAGCCTTCCATGGCTTCCTCCACCTTCACCTGTTGGTTGTCTTCAAAGGGCGACAGCACGTTTTCTACAGAGAGAGAGAGAGTTTAAGGCGGAAGAATGAGGGGGAAGAAAAATGACGTTGCCTGAAGAGGGGAAGGCTAGAAGGGAAAGGGATGGTTGGGAAAATACTGTGGCTGACACAATCGCACGCGGCTCTGACACATACGGAGTGGCGCTGACATGTACGGTGACCATACATTTGACCAAGATGCTCCCGACGCTGCCCTCAGTTCACCCACAACATTCCTCTCATTTCACAGACGGCGCTAGGTCACAGCCAGCGATGGTTCACAGACGGCGCTACGTCATTCGCTTCACAGATGAAGATGGATCTTTTCTTTTACACAGCCGGCGCTACACCTTCTTACATAGTCGGCACCATGTCTTCTTATACAACCGTCGCTGTGTCTTCCTACACAACAGGTGTTGCACCTTCTTTCTCTCTCTTCTGCCTCTCTACCACAGACGGCGTTAAGCCCTTATATACACGTGGCGATGCTCCAAACAGTGCTAGGTCTTTGCCTCACCCTCCATCACCATGCGCTTCACTGTGCTGGGAGAAATCGTGGTCCTTACAGTAAGACTAAGCATTAAGGCCTTAGGTAGTTGATTTTAGATCGAGAATCAAGAAACCGATCATGGATCCCGAGCACCAGCGGAAGGATGAGACTCGATGTGGGGTGTATTGAGCCCCCGGTTGAGGTAATTTCTTGCAATTTTACTTCTTTAAATCTTATGTTTGTGATTTGATCTTCTCTTCCCATAAAGCAATGAGTGAAGGTTTTTTATTTAAAAAATTGTATTCAATAGTAGTAGCAACTGAGAACTGTGTTTCTTTTCTTTTATTTATTCGTTTCAAGAGTTATTTGTTTGAAATTAGACATTGTAAGTGGTTTTGCAGGTGTAAGAATAAGAAAAATAAGAAAAATTTTAATTTACATACACCTTGCTTGATCACATAGTCCAACTTTCTGATCTGACATACAGTCCTTGTGTTATATTAAACAATGCCGATGTGTGCGTGTGTGTGTGTTTGTGTGTGTGTGTGAGAGAGAGAGAGAGAGATAGTCCTCTTTCCTTTGGTTGTTCTGGATGGCTATTGAAGATATTCTTGACAAATTAAGATGGGGTTTTATGTTGGAGATGTTAGAAGGTAGTATGGGTTCCTAGTAAACTAGAACTTTTCCAAAATATTTGAAATAATATGTAGAGAAAATAAATTTAATAAAAAATAATAAAATATTTTTAAAATAGTTTTAATGTATAATTGATCAAACTAAGAGCACAATGAAATCAATTTCTTTTAGGTGATTATTGAAATTGCTTGCATTGCTCCAATATACATTGGATTATGGGGCACAACTAGCTCAATCCTTGGTTGGACATTATTTGTTAAGTTACATTATTAGTCAGTGTAGTTTGCATAAGGTTGCAACCTTAAACTATAAAAGTAAGGCGCAGCTTCAAACTTTGTCTTAAGATGTAATTTTCGCGTTGAAAATTCTTATGATGGCCAGTAAATGTATTTTTCTTTCAATTATAAAATTTAAACTCCAAAAATAGTTCAAATCAAACCGATCTATAAATATATGAAAATCTTGAAAGTGGATAGTCCAATTAATGTGTTGCAAGATGCATCATTTTTTGACTCGAAATTATTATTTTTGTTTTGTTAATGTGTATATATTTATACATCTCAATGTCGAAATGATCATTAGAAGGTTTTCCAACACAAAAACCAGGCTTTTTCAATGGAATTTTTTGGGGCACCGTAATCTATAGTTTAAGAACCTACTATACGCTAATCTTGGTTATGCATATTTAAGCTTTTGAGGATAAAATATTGTTTAGTGCAAAACGTGCCTCCAAATCCAGGATAAAAGTATCTATATAACCACTCAAAAACGAGCTCAGATAAATTCTCAAAAAGAGAAGGATTTGCCCAATCGTCATTTTAAGAAGAACTTGTTTTACTTGGGTGGTGTGCCGAACGTTGCCCCCATTTCCCTTTTATTCGACAACGTCCTCTATCTCTTTAACAAAGAGCTCTGCCCTTGCTCCAGCCCAACTAAGTTCACCTTCTCCTATAGGCTTGAAGTTGCAAAATGACATCAATTGATCTGTCATCTCTCGAACATCATTTTGAACTTCATTGTTCACACGTTTTCTAATGATCTTTCAATTTTCCATCAATCCTCTTAATTTTCCTTCCAAACCTGGATTGAGCATCTTGTTTTCTTTTCTTTTTAAATTTTTTCCTACTTTCGGGATTTCATATTCTTGATGTAAATAAAATGGAGAACGTTTTAGTGGGTTTTTATTGATCAAATGCTTCAAGTTTTTGAGGATTTTTTTGTAGTTTTTGTAGTGGTTTTTTGGTGGACTAATGTGGATTATTGATTGAATGTTACAAATTTATTGAGTCTATAGATTTCTGATATCATATTTCTTTTGATACACTAATTTGGTATGTGATGGGAAGCATTTAGATGAGATATAAAGATACTTTTTTTTTTTTTGCTTTGATTTCTTACTGTTTCTTTAGCATCAAACATAATATCTAATAAACTGTTTTTTCTTTTTTTTTCCATTGATTTTCTTACTGTTTGTGATGTATGTGTTCCTGGATATCTTTCTCTTCGAGTTTGATTTTTAAATTGATTTGGTTTTTTATGGGAATCATTTAGGAGAGATACAGGGATACTGTTTTTTTTTTTCCTTTGCTTTGGTTTTCTTGTTGTTTCTTCAACATCAAACATAATCTTTGATAAACAATTTTTTTTTTTTTCTGGCTGTTATTTTCTTACTGTTTGTGATGTATATGTGTTCTTGAGTATCTTTCTCTCTAAGATTGATTTTGAGTTTATTTTGGTGTGGATCATTTATATTTTTCTTGGATTTTATCTTTTTTTATTACTTGGAAACAATTTTATTTTTGGAAGGAAAGAAAATGGAATCGTCTCTTTCTAAATTTGGGTCTTATGTGTTGATTATAGTCCTAGTCACTTTTTATTGTACTTCATTCTAAGTTCCAAATTCAAAGAACTTATTTCAACTAAGCCTATGTTTGGTGCTATAAATTTTTTTAAGCATTTTAATTCTCGAATTGTTCTTCTGTGAATTCTTGTTTGAATGGATTAATTTTCATTCTATAACCCATGCAGCCCTATTTTGAAACACCCCATTACTTTTCTATCTGTTTTTCCTTTAATGACTAATTTGCTTTTTAAAATTTGTGAAGAATATCAGATGGGAGTTTCAAACTTTCTATTGCTGACTATGAGGAATAGTGTTTTGATGTTATTATGAGGACCATGAAGAAAATGAAATGGATTTTTTTTTTTTCTTTTTATAAATGAGAGGAAATAAGCTTTTGACTTTATTTTTTTGAACCAATATGTTGTTTAGAATACATGATGTTCAATTATGATGAAGATTAAGATGATGCATGATGACCAATTCATGTATTTAAAAAAAAAAAAATCAGGATGGCCATCATTCATGTTACTCTTCCAAATGGCGAAGAAATAACGTGTGACAAATAGAATCCTAAATATAACAAAACTTTGTTCGAGGGCATGGTATACCATATCCTATGGAACAATTTAGTATCAATAACATCATTTGTGTTGTTGTAATCAGAACCTATGTGAAGTGTAATTTTGGACTTCTTAGGGGATTTGTATTTAACTTTTCATTATCTAACTTCTCAAACTTCTTAATTATCTAATGAGATGCAATGTTATGGTTATGTACGAGGGAGTGCTAACTAGAAAGATGAGTTAGTTTTTAGTGATAATAGGTCTACATCAAGGGTTAGCATTGAGCCCATACCTTTTTGTCTTAGTTATATACAACTTAATTAGGCACCGATCAGATAAAGTATTGTGGTGTATGTTATTTATGGATGACATACTTTTGATCAATTAGACCCTAAGCAGTGTCAATACAAAGTTAGAACTTTGGAGAGATGCTTTAGAATATATAGATTTTTAAAATCAACTGAACTAAGACATAGTATATGAAATGCAAGTTTAGGAATATTAGAAGTATATACAAGGAAATAGTTAAGACTGACGGCCAAGAAATACCAAAAAAAACATACTTTCGATATCTTGAGTCCATAGTCCAAACAAATAAAATGATTGAGGAAGATGCCACAAATCGAATTAAAGTTGGGTGGGCAAAGTGAAGATGTGTAACCTGACTTTTATGTAATCGCCACATACCAATGAAGATGAAGGGGAATTTCTATAGGACAACTGTGAGACTGGTTTTGCTTTCTGGGCTCGAATATTAGCTGGTCAAAAAACAACATACCTATAAATGAGCGTAGCTTAGATAAAGATGTTGAGATATATGAGCTTCAAGACAAAAAGGGATAGAATTTGAAATGAATATATTAGGGAGAACTTAGGTGTTGCTACAAGAGGCGATAAGATGAGAGAATGTGGACTTAGGTGACTGTGGACTGCCATGTGCATTATGTAGCTAGTACAACACATGTTAGGAGGTATAAAAGGTAAGAGGTAGGTCCAAAAGGACATAGTTAGAAGTAGTGAGAAAAGATATGGGGACTGACGGCCTCACTCAGAGTGTGGTCTTTGATAGAGCCGAATGGTGGATCAGGATTTATATAGCCAACTCCAAATGAGGAAAATGCTCTAATGACAATGATGATAATGATGATGATTGTGGCACTTATGGATTCAAACATGTTTATGAAGGAATACGAGAGAAATCTAGAGATGGTGCTAGTCTATGTGGATGACTTGATTATTACAGTGATGATATGGCCAAGATCAAGCACATCCATGAGAACTATTCTGTGAGGTTCGAGATGAAGGAGGTGAGGGAGCTTAATCATTTTTCAGCTTGGAAGTAGATTGATGCAAAGAAGGTCTATTCTTATGCCAAGAGAAGTACACAACGGAGTTGTTACAAAAGTTCGAGATAGAAAATTGCAAAGCTATCTCAACACATATTGAAGTTAATGGGAATTTGAGAAGTGATGTAGGATAGGAACTCACAAATGTACGGATGTACATGCAGCTGGTTGGGAGGCAAATATACTTGATCTTTATATGAATAGATATTACTCACATAGTGGGACTTGTTAGCAAATTTATGCAAAGACATTGAATGCCTCATGCGGAAGCAGTTAAGCATATTTTCTCGTGTATAAAAGGTACTGTGGATATGGGATTATCAGTGAGTGGGGTTCCACATGTAAAGTTGTTAGCCTTTGTGATATAGATTTTGCATGCAACTTGATGCTAGCTAATCAACTGGGGTCAAGAGTGATTTCTTAGTGCAATAAGAGTTAACTGACTATATCCCTGTCTATGACGGAGGCTAAGTACCAAGAGGCATCTATGGTAGCTCGAGAGTGTGTAGGGCTAATGCAGCTTATACGTGATTTGACGCAAGATATAGATTATGCAGTCAGGCTATATTGTGAACACGAGTGCCATATGACTTGCAAAGAATCATGTAGGAAGAAACACATTGAAGTACAACACTTCATTCAAAATAAGTGTGAAGCTGATATATCAACTTTTGCTTGTGGCTAAAGAGAAGCAAATTGTGAATGTTTTTACAAAGGGATTGCATTTCCTCAAGTTTATGAGTTCAGAGGACAACTAGGGGTTATGAGTAGAGAGTCAAAGCCGAGGGTTATGTGTTTCCGATTGTGCACGAGGTCCTCGTTGTGAGCGTAGATTTTTTATTGTGTGACTCAATAGTAAGTTTATTCCTAATTAAATTGTTCTTTGTCGGCAACTTTATAATCTCAAGATGAGTCATGGTGGTACATTACAAGGGCATTTAAATGAGTTTGATGCCCTGATTAGCAAGTTGAGGACACTAGATGCAAAAAATGGATGAAGAAGATAAGGTAACTATATTACTATGTTTTATTCCAAAAACATAGGATGGACCGTTCATTAATCTCAATAAAGCAAGGTCACTAGAATGTATTTATAGCATAGAGTAGAACAATGAATAGAAACAGTCAATATCCAGATCGAGAGGGCATAAGAAAGTGAAGTGTTGGGGTGGTGGACATTTTGGCCATATGAAGAAATATTGTAATGCACAAATAGAAACCAGGAAGCCCTTAAATCTGGTTCTAATGAGAAGTCAAGCTCAAACAAATATCAAGAAAAATATGATAAAAGAAATTGTTTTTTTGACAATGGAAAAGTTTTATCTGTGGATAGGGATGAAGTTTTGCATTATTGACTACTTGATTCAGGTGTATCCTCTCATATGAGTTTATATAGGGATTAGTTCTATAAATACCAATCATACGATGGAGGTATTGTTAATGTGGGAAATAATGACTCATTTAAAATAGTGGGAGTTGGAGATATAAGAATCAAGATGTCCGGTGACATGCACAATTCCGAGTGTCAAACATATTCCAAGTCCAAAAAAGGGTCTTTTATCGTTGGGAAAATTTGATTAGTAAGGTTTCAACTTTACATGTGATAATAGATGTTTAAAATTTTAAAGAGAGCACTAGTAGTAGTAATACAAGGAGAGTTAGTAGGAAATTTGCATAAACTTATTAAAGAAACAATTTTAGAAGAGGCCAATATTACAGAGGAAGAGACTCATAGAATGGCAGAGGCCAATAGAGCTTTTGCACATTTTCGTTAATCCATGAAATGGATTATGTAATGACATGACATGCACATTTGGCCTACATGAACAAACGTGGATTCAAGGCACTTCTCAATAAAAATCTCCTCCTTGGTTTAAAATCTTTTAATTTATATTTTTCTGAGTTATGCTTATTTGGAAAGCATAGTAAATTACATTTTTCTTTACCCACCATTAGAAGTAAGTATTTTTGGAATTAATTCATTCAAACACATGGGAGTCACATGTTGTCTCTATGGGAGTATTGTACATTTTGTCAGTTTTATCGATGATTTTCAAGAAAAATGTGGGTTTATATGTTGACACAAAATCACATACCTTTAGTTGTTTCAAAAAGTTTCAGGCGGTGGTAGAAAATTGGAAAGACGAGCATCAAGTGCCTAAGAATTGATAATGGGATAAAATATTGTTCTTGTGAATTTAATAATTTATGTAGTGAGCATGGTATTGCTAAGCAGTTAACAGTTACTGAAACACCTAGCAAAATGGTGCTGTTGATAATAAATCATACCATTATAGAACATGTCAGGTGTATGTTGAGTGTTGCTAGGTGAGAGCAGTGTTTTTAGGTAGAAGCAGTTTGTACAACTAGATTCCTAATTAGCAGGTCTCCTAATATTACTATTGTTTACAAGCATCAAAAAATATTTAGATAGGTAAACTTGTTTCTTTCCTCCGTATATTTTGGTTTGATGAATACACTTTGATTCCAAAGGAGAAGAAAACTAATCCAAAAAATGTGTTTTTTTTGGATATAAAGATGGTACAAAAGGGTGTTTGACTGCAAGATTATTGTTAGCCCCAATATTATTTTCGGTGAAAATTTCATGCTGAAAACGAAAGAAGAGCTAGATGTAAAACCTATTGAGATGGAATGCACCCATGAGAACCAGCAAGATGCTGGTTATGACCAAGAGTTTAAAATTATCTAAGAGCTTGAAAAATATTTAAATGGCATTGAACTAAGAAGGTCTGAAAGACCTAAAAATACTCATGTGAGGCTTAACGACTAGGTCTTGTCTTATGCTTGGCTAACAGAAGAGGGTGAGCTAGTTTTTTTTCATGAGGCATGTAAGGTCGATGAAACCAGTCAATGGAGAACATCTATGGAAAAGGAGATGGAAGCCCTACAAAAAAAATAATGCATAGCATTTCATTGAATTACCAGAGGGGAGAAAAGCAATTGGTTGCATATGGGTCTTCAAGAAGAAAAAAGGTCATGATGATATTATTGAAAGGTACATAGCTTAATTGGTTATGAAAGGTTATGCTCAAAAGTCAGTTATTGATTTTGATGAAATATTTCTCTTAATGTATGCATGACCACTATTAGAGTTGTTTTGGTTGTGGTCATTGTTCTTAATTTAGAGTTGAAACAATTAGGTATGAAAATTGCTTTCTTGTAAGGTGACCTAAAAGAAGAAATTTTTATGACCCAACCTGAAGATTTTCTGGAGAAAGATAATGAGAATTTGGTTTGTAGGCTCAAGAAATTGTTGTATAGATTGAAACATACACTGAGGTGATAGTGCAAATGATTTGATTATTTCATGTTGAGCTTGAATTTTAGATGTAAAGTTGACAATTGTCCCTACTTTCATGGGTATGGTGATGGAAGTTTTGTTATCTTGTTATTGTATCTCGGTGACATGATTTGTGCAAGACCAAATAAAACCAATATTGTAACACTTAAAGCTCCATTGCCTATGATTGTTGAGATGAAATATTTGGAAGCCAATAATCAAATTAGGATGAGGGTATTTAGAGACAGGAAGAATAGAAAAATTTAGTTAATTCCAAAGAGTTATCTGGAGAAAGTTCTATGGCACTTCAATATGCAGAATGTCAAACTAGTCTATACTGTATTTCCTATGCATATGAAGTTGTTTTTGAAACAAGGTCCTAACACTGAAGCAAAAAGACAGACATCTTGAGTACCGTATTCATCAATAGTTGTGAGACACGTGTTTGTTATGGTTAGCACCAAACCTTACATAGCACAAGCAGTAATTGTGATCAAATGCATAGCAAATCTTGGTCCTTATTATTGGACCGCTATGAAGTAGATCCTTTATTATTAAAAGGAAACTTGTAAAATAGGATGGATTTAAAAGTTCCCAGGTAAATTGATGCAAATTTTGCAGGTGATATGGATAAAAGGTGAACTACTACCAAGTATTTTTTTCTTTGGGAGGTGCAATTAGTTGGTTACACTTTGTGGTGGCTTTGTATTCTACAAAGGTTAAGTATATGTCACTTACTCATGCATTTACCTCGGCAAATAGGTTAATAAATGAGTTCTAAGTTGTGTGAGAAGGGATACCGTTTTATGGTGATAACCAGAGTGATTTATTTTTAGTAAATAATCCAACCGTCTATTTATTGGAGTACCTATGTGATTAGGAAATCCGTACTTCCCTTTGAACAAGAGTTCTTTCTTCGTAGGATCAGAAAGCTATTGAATTCACGAAAGCTACCAATTTTCTAGTAGGATTCTTCTAACAAAAAGATAAGGGAGGATGCGAAGGCCTTACTTGGGTGGTACCTTGCTTTTACTCTCTGTGAAAGTATTTTGTAGAGAAACGACTATACTATGCAAAAAAATAGAGAGAAAAGAACGAGTTCTTATAGTCCTTGGGTGGTTATTTTAGAGAGAGAAAAAAAAACTTCTTGTAGGACTTGGGAGATAGATCATGTAAACCCTTGAATTCACCATGTTTGTGGTGTTTTTTCTGTGATGTTTTTTCTGAGTAGTATTTTCTGAGTAGTAGAAGAGAACTATGTTGCCCCATAAATATAAGCAACTTGCCTAACAACATAAATATTAGTGTTTTGCTTTGTTGTATTTGTTACACTATTTTTCTTAACTTTTAATTTGCTCAAACCACCATTTTTATCCCCTATACAGGGGAGGGCCGATTAAGCCAGGCCACTTAAGTTTTCAAACATTACTTGCAAGGAATTTTAGCCAAAAATTAGTTTCATGCAAACTTGAGGGAGAGGTTTTGCGACATGGATGGATTCAGGCAAGGTGAGTCCCCTACTTCTAAAGCAGTAGGACTGATCCACAGAGAGAGAGAGAGAGAGAGAGAGAGAGAGAGAGAGAGAGAGAGAGAGAGAGAGAGAGAGAGAGAGAGACGTACGTACGTACGTAACGTAACGTAACGTAACGTAACGTAACGTAACGAACGTAACGAACGTAACGTAACGTAACGAACGAACGTAACGAACGAACGG
>NW_006499603.1:6154926-6176894 GCF_000471905.2 Amborella trichopoda | reverse complement strand
ACCTCCTCTCTCTCTCTCTCTCTCTTCTCTCTCTCTCTCTCTCTCTCTCTCTGGCAAGTAGCCTCAGCCCTCTCTCTTCCCTTTTTTTTTATTTTTTGTTGTCTTTTTTCTCTTTTGCTTTTCCATATTGGATACCACTTGGGCGCATCCAATGACTCACCTGGGTAACTCGGCTCGGGCTCAGCCTTGGCTCGAGCTGAGTTTCCAAACATTGACTCAGTCTATACATCTAATGTAATGCTTCACTAATCTAAAAGCAAAGCAACCATTTATACTGCAAGCATGTCATACCGAAACTTCAAAACAAACTAAAACAAATAATCTCACCCAAATGGTGCACCTCCTTTGTCAGATGAGATGGTACTGCAGCAGATAAAAACAACAATAATATATCAGAAGTACATATACTGTGTGGTTAACTAAAAGAAAATGTAGTCATCAGAAAATATTTTGTAACCAAGAAGAAACGTTTGTAAATATAGAAAAATGGAGAATAAAACGCTAAAGGTACACAAGGCATAGAACGAATCATGTATAGAAATCTAAATACCACACATATTCTTGCAAAGCCTTTATAGAATACCTATATTCATTATAAGACATGCACATATATCAGCCAGTGGCACATTTCTCTCACCTAAGTCACTAATACAAGACATTTGATTCTGCCAAATTGCTTCAGTGTCACCTGGGATATGAAGGTTCCAAGCAGCCATTCAAGCACGATTTCTATGGAGGCTCTAAGGAAAGTCTTAGGTCATAGATCGCCACTTGGGCTCCAATGACCATGACTGAAAATGGCTCTTGTTTGTTGGATGGATGCCAAGGGCATGGAGAAATGTATCCTTGTTGTTAAAATGAACGTCCCAAAAAAAAAGTGCACAAAATGATCTTTTTTAAAAAAGTAAAATCCTTTTTTTTCCAAATCCATTGATGGTGGTGGTCAAGATTATTGACAAAAAAAATATAGATCCAAATTCCATGTCTAAGATGTTGTTTTGAAGGAGACTGCATTTGAATAGGTGCATTGCAAGACACAGCAAAGCTCATTTTTCTTTTAACCAGAGGGTTGTGGGAGTTACGAATAATCTCCCACAGAGACTTGGGATAAAGCACCACAGAGCACACACATGAAAGGAGATGCAATACATGACAACAACCAGAAAAATCAAAGGCTGCCTCAACTTTATTCAATATTAATGAAAATGTTAATGGATTAGAGCAAATGCTTCACTATCTTACACTTATAAGAGGAAGAAAGTTCTAAAGTTGTTCTTCTTGGACTCATGTCCTACCTATATATAGACCTAAGACAACCTACTCTCTCTTCATCAGTTACCTAAAACCCCCTCAATAATTTAGGAAAGCAAATAAAGGAAACAACAGTTTTACTCAGACTTTTAACTCTCCAAGTTTCTCCATAAACAGTGGACTAACCATCCCATTACACTTCACAAGGTCATCCCATAAACTCTCTCCAGAAATAGAAGAGAAACATGAGCCATATCGCACCTCATGACTGTCATCATAACTTCAAATCCGCCTTGTTTACATAATTCTATTTGCTTGTTTGTTTATTTGTTTATTTATTTCACCCATCAGGTGGTGCAAAGCCAAAGAATAAGTCGATTCATCTTCGATTGTATTTGTTATGCCCAATATTTTCATCAAACAAAATGTATTTAAAAGCAGCTCGGAAATGGAATCATAGGAACATGCAGAAAACATCTATTGTCATGTCAGAGGAAAAAGAGTTCAGTAGAAGATATACAGGACTTCCTACAGAGAGATCATGTAGAAGGTTACCCTCTCCACATATATCATCATCAATGTCAAGTTCTTATTCCCTAGAAACCATTCTAAGGAAGTTCACATTGTAGACCAAGAGTGTTTTAAAGAAGTAGTAGAGAATGAGGCTTTTCTAAAAGTAAAACAATGCCTTCGAAATCAAGAAAGAGCTTGGCCATTAGCAGATTCCCTTGCAAAGAAGGACATATTTTAGAAAGGCCATCTTATAGGTAAGAGAGAGCAACAAAAATCAAGGAACAGAGTTTAGCTAAATTTTTCACTTTGCTTGGTTGGATAGTAGGCAGCTTTTTTTAAGAACTTAAGATGGGTGTTTTGTCTTGGGATCCTCCAGGTGAGCTGCAAAGATTAAAGTCCCCACAGTTTTGATTATATTGTCTATACATGTATCAAAGCAATTGAACTGCCTGGATCCAAGGGGGTACGCACCCTTTAGTAGTAGAGTTAGAAATGGCATAGAAACGATTTACTAGTAGAGTTAGAAATGGCATAGAAAAGACAAGCCCCGGTGCAAGATCCATCACATCGAGATCCAAAACCACCATGTGTATCAGTGGTTGCAGCTGATGTTTGTTGTTGCAGAGCACTCATATTAAAGGGTGCTTCGCAATTACAAAAAGCCCACTTCAACAATGGCTCAGATGTTTCCATGAACTCTTAAAACAGTTTAGAACTCAAGTAGCACTCAAAAAGAATATCCATGATTCATTTACTGTCTTGATAACAAATCTACTTATTAAATCCCACTTTTCTAATCTTATTAATGGTTTATTTTTCTACCTCTAGAGGCCTAAGGCAAGGAGACCTGCTCTCCCCATTTCTGTTTACTATCATGGGGGAGTTATTTCTAAATCTCTCAATAGGCCCTATGAACAGGGTATTCTCAAGGGATTCCAAACTTCCTCCAGTGGAACTGTCCTATCCCATCTCCTTTATGCTGATGACACCCTCATTTTCTACAATGTTGATCCTGCCAAGTTGAACAAACTGTGGTTGTTCACCACCAGGATGAAGGTCAAACATGTCTAAAGCCAAAATGTTGGGGGTCAGGGTGAGGGATGCTGAGACTACAGGCCTTGCCCAACATCTTGGTTGTGCTACTGTGCTTACTGATTCTCTTCCCTTCACCTATTTGGGCCTTACTCTCTGTCTAGGGAAACCCACGAAACACCTTTGGAACAACATTGAAAATTCACTTGGAAATTCGGTAATTGGAAGGGTAGATTCCTGTCCCTTGAGGGTAAAATCACCCTCACCAAAGCTACCTTGGAGAATATTCCTATTTAGCGGTTGTTCCCTTTCCAAATTCCTGCCTCTGTTGCACACCACTTGGAGAAACTCAAGAGGAATTTTCTTTGGTGTGGTGCCTCAGAGGACCATAAGTTTCATTTTGTCTCCTGGGACAAAATATGCATCCCTAAGAAGTAGAGTGGTCTTAGGTTCAAAAGGATCAGGACCAAGAACTGGGCCCTATTAGGTAAATGGTGGTGGAGATTCACTTACCCCCATCCCCTCCTTTGGAAGCATATTATCGAAGCCAAATATGGTCTCGAGGGTAACGAGTGGTTGCCTCGCTCTCCATGTCTCATGCCCCCCGGGGCTTGGAAGTCCATTGCATCAACTAAAACTGCTTTTAAAGCTTTCACTAGATTCAAGATATGGAATGGCCTTAAAATAAGATTTTGGAAAGATCTTCGGATTGGGGATCAGACCTTGGACCTTCTTTTCCCTTCCCTCTTTCTCCTAGCTACCGAGCAAGAAGCCCTCTTAGCTCATTGTTTGAATGCATTTTTCAGCACCTTGGTCCCTTATAGAAAGCAAGTTAATAAAGCCTACAAAACAGTGGAAATTTCGACAGTATCATAATTGCCCCAGAATTGGTCAAGATCTTCATTAGCACTTCAAAAGACCACCTGCCGAGTTTCATCGCAATCAGATATGTCTAAGGCAGTGAACACAAAAAAACAATTTCAGTAAAATCGGTCTTTAGTACCTTGAAATGGACCCTGTAACTAGAGTCATACTTTTGGTACGTCAAACAGTTGTGGGACCACCACCATTAGATCCGGCACGGTCGAAAACCCCTCTAGGTCAAGTTTTGGCTTAATCGAGCACTCCAAGACAAAATTATGGGTAAAATGCCAAAAAGGGGTAGGCCGCACACTATTCCCGTGTGGCCACCCTGCACTAAAACACCATTAAAGGCGGTTGTTTTTACAGTCACGGGCAGTCACTTTCGGGGCCTATATCTCACTCGTTCCAAGTCGGATCGCTCCCAAATTTGATGAGCGTGTTCGTCTCATCAAGATGAGCAATTCGATATGTGGTACGCCCCGCGACGACGCCCGAGCAGGGAAAAAAACAAGAGAAAAGTTGTTGATCCGTGAAGGAAGTTGCAGAAAATTCAGCAGTAGCACGCCTCGTTCGAGCAGCCAAATCATGATGCTCGCATACCAGATCGGCACGAAACCAATTGCATTATGTGCGTGAGGTCCGTGGCTATCTCTGGTCCGAACCCCGCGTATGATGAACGAGCACACAATTGATCCAAAGTTTTCAAGATTCATTCAAAATTCAAATCTCATGATCATAGCTCAAAAACATGATTCATGGCTCGAAGTTGGTATTAAAACGATCGTTATGCCGAGCCTTACAAGAAAACAATAATCTTTCGATCAAACAAGCATCAAAACAACCACGGGTCAGTCATGGAAGATCACGCAAGTTCGCGAGCAGCAGCAGGGACTGCTATGGAATTCCACACATTGTTAGGCAGGGGCAAAACAATCCTTTTGTACCCATTTTTAGAACTTCTTTTAATTCAATTAAATTGTAATTATCTTCAATTCTAGGTAGTTTTTAGGCATATACCCATGTTTTAGCCCAATTATATATAAACAAGAAATGCCTCATTGTACAAACGCGCTCGGATTCATTTTTCAATATTGAATAAAGATTTCAATTTTTGCTTGAGTTTGTGGGTACGTCTTGGAGAGAGAGAGAGAGAGAGAGAGAGAGAGAGAGAGAAGAAAAGGGCAGGTACCCTTCGAGAAGGTAACTTTCTCTCTCCTCCCCTCTTTCTCTCTCTTCTCTTCTCATCTTTATCTCTCTCTCTTCTCATCTTTATCTCTCTCTCTTCTCGTCTCTATCTCTCTCTTTCTTTCTCTTCTTCTCATCTCTATCTCTCTCCTCTCTCTTTTTCTCATCTCTATCTCTTTATCTCTCTTCTTTTCATCTTTATCTCTCTCTTTCTCTCTCTTCTTCTCGTCTTTATCACTCGTTTTTTCTCTTTTTCTCATCTCTATCTCTCTCTCTCTTCTTTCCATCTCTATCTATGTCTCTCTCTATTTCTATCTCCCTTTCTGCTCTCTGTCTAATAAATTCGATGAAGCCTAACACCGACTGGGTTTCTCTCTCTTTTTTGTCACAACCGACGTAAGCCTAGCATCGGTTGGGTTTCTCTCTCTTTCTTCTGTCTCAACCGGTGCAAGCTTAGCGCCGGCTAGGTTTCTCTTTCTTCTCTTTTGTCACAACCGCTGCAAGCCTAGCGGGCTGGGTTTCTCTCGCTTTCTTCTCTTTTGACACAGTCGATGAAGCCTAGCGCCGACTGCATCTCCTCTTTCTTCTCTGTCTAATACAGTCGGTGAAACTTAGCGCCGACTGGATCTTCTCTCTCTTCTTCTCTATGTAACAGAGTAGGTAAAGCTTAACATCGACTGCGCCCTGTTTAACAGAGTCAGCGAAGCTTAGCGCCGACTGCGTTTTCTCTCTCTTCCTTTTAACACAGTCGGCAATTCGTCAACGAAGCCTAGCGCCGACTGCGTTTTCTCTCTCTTCCTTTTAACACAATCGGCAATTCCTAACGTTGACTGCGTCTTTCTCCTTACTCTCTCCTTTATTCTCTCGTCTCTCACACTCTTCTCTTCCTTTCTTCCCCCTCCTTCCTTCTGTTCCTTTCTTCTCTTATTTCATTTCTTATTATTTCCTTATGACCTTCATTCTGTTATTCTTTTGTTCGATTAAGAGGGATCAAGGTTAGCCTCTCATGGTAGTTTTGTCGTCTAACCGTAATGTTGTGTCAAAATTATTGTGCCCGCTTTATTGTCATGACAGACTAACCATCGTGCTAGCTAGTCGGTATCGATAATGATGTCTAATAGTAATCATGTGAGCAGGTCTGAGTTACCGAGCCCGTTTTGCTACCACGTCAAGCCAGTTATTCATCAGCTTAGTCACTACGCTGATCTTCGCGCTCAGTCAAATTCTTCTCTCCCCCATTTTTCTTATCTAATTCTTCTCTTCTTCTTTTGAATACGCATGCTTGTGTATGTTCACCAAAGAGGAAAAGGTGAGGTCTAACCCACCTGTCTTATAACCTTTGCCATATGTGTGTGATTGCAGAAAACAGCAGAATACAAGCCAAGGGAGGCGATTTCGAACCAGTTTTATTATTGGGGGGCTTCCTTCGTGATCTAAGAGGGCGTCCAAGCGAGCCAGCCTGAATAAATCCTGAACCCACCTTAAATTCCTCTCTCACCCGTTGGTAATACCTACCCTCGTTCTCGAATGAGGTTCCCGAAAGAGTGATCTCAAAAACGTCCCCGGTCTTCTCTCGAAACCCGAGACACGTGCCGCTTGATCCTCAAAAGATCCGGAGGGCAAGATGGAGGCACCTAACCACTCATTGCTTGGAACGAAGGGGCTCTTCTTTGTCTTGGACCCCGATCTTCAAAAGGAACCTTCTTGACTCTGAATTGCCTACCTTTAACTACCTTCTCCAATTGTTGACCCTTATATTCTCTCTTCTCTCAAGAGAAGGCTCTCTTATTTGGTCCCCCAACCCTCTCTTCTCTCAAGAGAAGACTCTCTTATTTGGTCCCCCAACCCCTCGGGCATCTTCCAACCCCTCATTCCATCTTTGTTTCCTCTTTTTATTGTTCTCTCCTCCTAATTTGAACCATCCCCCCCTTAATAAAATTTGGTCCTTTCCCGTTCCCCATAAGGTCCAAGCCTTTCTTGGGTCCTTCTTCAGGGCAGAACTAACTTTGGACCAACTCCAGAAGAGAGGTATCTCCCTTCCTAACCGATGTATTATGTGTCTTCAAGCCTTTCTCCTCTACCCTTTAGTTCACCCTTTTACAACTTTTTGGCCTTCATTGGGTCACACCTCAATTCTTACCCGATCTCTTCTTGGCCTTTGCCTCCCCTCCTTTCCCCTCTATCCCCTCCTTTCCCCACTATTGGTAGAAAGTTGTGGCGCACAATTGTTGCAGCCCTTTATGGTCGATCTGGGTAGAAAGAAACACAAAAACTTTTCGCATCAAAACTTTTCGTGACAATACCAGTCCCCTTCCATCTACCTCAAATTCACTCACCTCTCAAATCTCCTTTGGAGCTAGTAGCATTCCCGCATTCTCTCACTTCTCGCTTTCGCCACTTAGAGGTAGCTGGCAAAGTTTGCTGGCACTACATTCCCTTTCACCCACTGTCCAAGCCTTATGGCATTCTCCCCCAATGGAGGTCCTCAAACTTAACACAAATGATGTGTCTTTTGGTAACCCTGGACCTTCAGGGTATGGGGGTAGTAACCCTAGCCAACTCCAATGGAATTTCCTCTCTTTCTCGAGGCCTCTTGGAATTTTAGATTCCACCATTTCTAATGCTCTGGCTCTGCTGGAAGGACTTAAGAATTTCACACACAATTCTCCGGTATTCAGGTGGAGTTTGACTCAAGTACGCCATCAGATGGGCTTCTAGCATCATACAGCTCCCTTGGCGGCTAATGTCCACCTTTGAACTTATTGATCTCATATGCAGTGACCTGCCTCCTGTGACCTTTACACACACCCTTAGGGGTCAACTCAGTAGCTGATGCCTTGACATGGAAGAGCTCGTAACACCTTCCCTACTCTTTCTTCTCACAACAAGTAGGCGAAAATTCCTTGCCCCTCTCTTTGCAACCTTCTTCCCCTCTTCTCTCCTTTTCTCTATGCTTCCTTTCTCTTTGTTCACCCTCCCCTGTCTTAGATAGTCCCAAAAAAAATCAACAGAGAAAAGACAGAAAAAAAACAAAAAATGAGAGAAGAAAAATTGGAATATGAAAAAATAGAAAAAATAAAAATAAAGAAAGCGAAAATATATTATATGCTGAATAGACTTTCTCTCTCTCCCTCCTCCCTTCTCTTCTATCTCAGGTCTTTTGGCTCCATCCCTCCACTCTTTCTTTTCTCTGGTCTCAATGCTTTACTCTTTCTCCCTTCTATCATTCTATCTGCTCTACACCTTCCGCCCTTTTCACTATCTGTCATCTCTCTGCTCTACCCCATCTCTTCTATTTCATTCTCTCTAGTTTCTCTAATCTACCCCTTCTCCCATCCTCCTATACTCTCTCAGCTTTATCCTCACCTGTTGTTTCTCTCATTCCTAGTTAGAGCCCTACCTTGGGGCTCGATTTTCCCCCTTTTTTGTTCTCCTCTTATACTTTCACTGGCTTACCCCTTCCTCTTTTCCCCTCTGTATTCTTTTCTTCCTGCAGTTTGCCTCCAAGGGAAGTCTTCTTACACAGGAAGGCTAGAAGAGGTTCTCAGCCTCATCCTGTCGTCCTTTATGGCCACGGAAGCTCGCTTTCCCATAGATCTCGCAACTGGGCATCTTCAACCTCTTGAAGTTCAGTGATGGACTCTGTTGTCTACTTTTGTCATCTCTGGGCTCATTTTCTCTTCTCTGGACTCTCTCCACTTCTCTTTTCTGTAGGCCTTCTCCTCTATCGCTTCTTTTTTGCTGATCTTCGCTCCTTTTTTTGGCACTTTTCTTATTTGTAGCCTTTTTATCTTTCTGTTATTTTCTTATTGAGTTTCTTTCTTATACTTCTTCTCCTCCCCCTTGTAACACCTGTTTTGTTGGCTGCAATTTTTACCACTCCTTATGGTTTTGTAATCTTTTGTTTTTTTTTTTTTTAACAAAGTTAACTAGTTTCAAAAAACAAATGGACTCATGGATGAAGAATTTGAACATATTTGTTGTTAAGAGACATACAATCAAGCCTATAGGGTACATAAATGCCCTTCACAGGATCAAACAAGTGTTTATGGCATGGCTTGGCATGGTCAAATCATGAATATTTTAATTAATAAACAGTCTCCACTAAAGAATGATGGAGCCTGGTTGATAATCAAAGTCCCAGGTATGTCTGATCTTCTCATCATATCTTTATATGTGAATGACTGGATTTATAAGAAGCAACAAAGAAACCAAGTATGAGTTTAAAAAGGACATGAAGAATGTTGATAAAGTGAAAGATCTTGAATTAATACTTCACTCCTCCAATTGCAAGTGTAAACATTGGTGATTGAAGACGGAGGCAAAAAAAATCAGTGCCTGAATTCATCTAGCACTAGTATTTTTGCTACAAGGCCAGAAAACAGTTTGCAGCAAATTTCGTTTCCAAAATTATGTGCAAAATCCAAGTCAAACCCATTTTTGGGTTGCAAAAGATTATTACTTTGTCTAAAAGGAATAATGACCATGGAACATGGTACAAGCTCACCACATTTTCTTTGACAAATACCAAATCAATTTATTAAAAAATAGGAACTACAAGAGAACTAAGAGTTTAAGGTGGCAGTTACCCACAAATTCCAAACTATTTCAAACGATTGAAAATGAACTAAAAGCAACTCACTGCTTACAAAAATGTATAGGATGCAGTTAAGGTTCGGATCAGTTTGTAACGCGTGAGTATGTGTTTTTGCAAGAGAGAAGATCACCAAGGGTGGTGCTTATACCATAAGAGCACTCCACAGTCAGTGAATTCCATTCCTTGTGCAAATAATTATCTTATAAGCATTCAAGCGAGATGCACGATCAATCTCCCCTGTGCCAAATAGCTTCAGAAAGTTGCCCCAATGCAGATAATTCTCTGTCTACAAGGATGAATATTAACCTAGAAAACTATTCAAATTCCTCTATATGGAAAATCCAATCTATTCCCCTCTCTCTCCCTCTGTCACTAAACAGACACCACTAGAAAAACAAACTCTTTTCTTGTAAAAGGGCAGTTCCAGTACCCTATATTACCTTATTGAATTCCTAAGAGCCAGCATAAATAGCACCCTGCAAAGTTCAGACTCTATAAAGAGAATGCCCAACCCAATTCGAAATGAGAATTCAGCAAGCCAAAAACTAGGGCCTATGAGCAAAGTAAACGAAAGATGTATAGTAATTATCAAAAAAGAAGGGAAAAAACAAAAAAAGGAGGCACAAAGAGTAGTAGAGCAGGACCTCAAGACACCCCATGAGTTTTCAGAGGCAAGCCAGCGAGCAGTAGCAGCCGCGTCGGCAGGGTCAGGCTTTTGACGAAGAGGAACAGAGAGTGCGATGATGTGATAATCAAACGAGATGAGAACAAGAAGAAGAAGGTAGCAGGCGTTGAGGGGAGACGACGCCATGGCTCAGCTATAAGAGAACTGCATTCCTTTAATTAGGAGGAGGCACTGCACCTTTTATAAATACAATAGATGAGATGATGATGAGGACACCATGAAAACAACTGCGAGTGAGTTTTTAGGGAGTTCCTCTCGCTCACAAACACACCATTTACGTCTCTATCTCTGAGTTCCTTGCCCGCGTCGTGCTTTGCTATCTTTCCAGCGAGAACCTCTCAATTTCCACGAAAGGCACATGTGGTTACAAAGCCTTTTTGTCTGGCGCCTTTTAACTTGCATCGGTTCGGATTGAACAACTTTATACAAAGAGTAAAAATATTTTTTATTTTTAATTTAAAAATATTATTAACTTGAAATTATTGATCAAAATAAATAAAAAATTATCATAAATATATTTTAATTTTTTTTATTTTAAAAAATAAATAAATAATTTTCGTAAACTTCGTCCACACCTTTTCTTTTCTTTTTCAATTTGATCATTTTGTTCATCTATTTAGCAGGAAAAAAAACCACATTTTTCTTCAATTTTATGGTACCGTAGAACCTAAGCCATTTTTTCTTTAATTTAACGGTACTGTAAAACTTTATATGGCATTTTAACTATCATATGGATATGCATTAGATAAATATAAATATGGATATCTATCTGTAGAGATATATATTTATCTACACTAAATAAATACCATCAGATATGGATAGATACCACCTAAATATGGTAGGCATCTATCTGTAGAGATCTATACTGAGAAGGTTATTGGTATTCATAATCAATGGCTATAGAGATATATATTGAAAAGGTTATTAGTGTTCATAATCAATGGCTAGATACCACCTATGCAAGGCATCTATATGTAGAGATATATATTGATAAGATTATCGGTGTTCATAATCAATGGATAGATACCACCTATGCTAGTAATCAATATGTAGAGATATATATTGATAGGGTTCTTGGTGTTCATGTCTCTTGATTATGATAAGTTTTGATATTTATATAATATATTTATCCGCAAGTAAGGATAAATACCATCAGTTGTGTACCACCTGCTAGTTATTTTATACAGTAGTTAAAATGCCGCATAATATGTTTTACGGTATTTAAAGTACCATAATTTAAAATGATATATAATATGGCTTGGGTTTTATGGTATTTAAAGTATCATAATATTAATTCAAGTTATTATGGTAATACGAGCATCGTCAATGTTATTTTAGTCAAAAAACATTATCAAAATTGAAGAAAAATGGTGTCGACGAGATTCATGAAAGTTGAAGTTTTTTTTTTAAATAAACAAAAATTAAGGTATATTTGTGAAAGAACGACCAAAATTGAAGAAAAATTGTGTGGACGAGGTTTATGAAAGTTGGTTTTTTCTAAATAAACGAAAATTAAGATATATTTGTGATAATTTTCCAAAATAAATTTAGAGGTATTTTAATTATTTAATATATTTTTAATTATTTTTATTTAGTCCAATTGATTAAAAAAAAAAAGCTTAAACTATGAAATTCAGATAAATATTTATTTATATAAAAAGAAAAAAATAATATATTAACTCAATTATATATACACAATGTAAAGAGGCGTAGACGCTACCTATTCCGCCGCTCATCTAACCGACACAAGCGCGAATGGCGTGGGGCTCCAATTCCGCAACCCGAGCGGACAAGAGTTGATGCATAGGTCAGCCTCTACCTCAAAGCACGCTTTAAAAAAACTTTGAACTGGCTGATTCTGGTCAGGGCTGGCTTGTGTTTTGCAAAGTATTGGGAACAGACTTGTTCCTATTTTAAACCAACTGATTTTGGCCGATTTTTTGACAGAACTGTTTTTGTGGGAGAATTGGTTCTATAATTTATTTTTTAATTTTATTTATTTATTTATTTTAATTAATTCATTTGGTTAGATCGCCAATCCAAATTACCAATGCACCCAACTGGACCAATTTCCAGATAATCTGTTTTCTTAAACCTAGCCTCAAATCATGAATAGAGGCACCACATGCATAATTGGAACAATATCCACCGTGCCCAAGCTAAAAAAATGGGGTTTATTGTTTTGAGAGTATGGCATTAATCTTGAGTAGCTAATGCAAGATGGGAAAGGTGTCTATACTTCCCAACAGCATAGAAGATATATGCTTTCCCTACCATCCAACCATCTAATTTTGATCAAGAGAACCATTCACCGTTCGATCTTCGATCCAACGTCTTAAAGTATTTTATTTTTAGTTTTTTTATACAAATTGTATGAATATGAAATTTGGTACCTACCATCTTCTCATTGAGGTGCACCTTTAAAAATATTAAAAATAAATTTTTTGATAAAATATAATGGCCAAAATACCCCTTAAAACTTTCAGAGGTATTTTGGTCATTTTATTTTATTGGAATTACTTTTTTTATATTTTTCGCTAGTGCGAGTTTAATAGAGGATTGGACATCCCAAATTTGGTCTTAAAATAGTTTATAAATAAAAAATAAAAAATTTGGTGTCAAAATAGTTTACAGAAAAAAAATTAAAAATAAAAGTGTAGAGACGTGACATTGTGATTGGGGCAATCTTAGCCCTCCATTCAAAATGGACGGTTGGATAAGGGGAAGTATATAAGTTTTATGCTGTAGGGGAAGCATAGAAAGCTTCCCCAAGATTACCTAATGTAGTGCGCACTTTTCAATCCAACCCAAAGATGCAGTTTTACTTTCAACCGTTTGAAAATTTATTTCCATTTTTTATTATCAAAATTCAAAACATGGCATAAATCCAATAGACCTATAAGCAAATTAAATTATTAAAAATAGATGGTCTAGATAATGCATTGTAAGATGTTTTATTTTTAGCACTTAAAATCTTTGTTTTTATACCCAATAAGGGGAAATCAAAATATCCAATGTTTATATGATCAATTTCCAAGATTTTTCATTATCAAAACAACCTTTTTAATGTATTTCTTTTGGTGCATCTTAATGTTTATAGTAGTGTTCACAAAATCGAACTAGAACGCTTAATTGGACATGGGCCTGGAATGGTTTAACCAGCCTAACCAATAAACTGGACAATTCAACCGCTCTAACTAGACAAGTCCCGGGAGGTCAAAAAAATATAGTAAAATATGACACGCATATAAAGAATGATTAAAACAAAACACTTTCAAATGAAGTTGAAAATTAATGAAAAAAATGGATTTTAACCCATTTTATATTTTCTAAGGGCTATTGTTTAAAAAAGATGGGAAAATATAAGAGTGAGTATTAATGACCAAAACAATTTTTAATCTTTGCAATAATGTAAAGAATATTTAAAAATGCATTATAAATCAAATTCCTTATTTTTGAGAATTTATATTTTTTTTTTTGAAAAAAAATTTAAATACTGGTTGATCACCTAACCGCTCGAAACCAGAACTAGCAACTGGTCAATTTCGATTTAACCGGATGGTTAGATCTCCCGATTTTGTGAACAATGGTTTATAGTACAAACTTGGCATCAGTATAAACTTTTTGTTTTTATTATTATTCTTATTAGCAATTCCTCGCCATTAGTAGCATTATGGGATAAACAAAATGGCGAAGTGATTTTACGACATAGTTACTGGGAAGTGATTTCATGTCATGAGTACAATATAATATAATAAAATATCTCTTTAAGAGAGGGAAAGCTTACTGTGTGACCCCACTTCTCAACCGTTTGATCTGGATCGATGATGAGGATTGTTCATGTCACAATGTCACACCAAAACATTGTTTAATTTTAATTTTAATTTTTTCTACAAAACATTTTCGGCTGAAATTTGGGGCGCCCCATCTCCTTCTTAGGAGCACCTAAAAAAAAAATCATGAAAATAAATAGCCCTCAAGTTTAAGGGTATTCTACTAATTTTTCATCAAAGGAAATATTTATTGTCATTTTTATCTTGTGCACCTGTCAGATGTATGCATGCCCCAAATTTTGTTGCGATTTATAAAATGGATGAGGTTTGTATAAGATGTCAACCTTAAACAATCACGGTAAAGTGCACCTCAAAATCTCATTAAAATATATATTTTCGGTGCAAAAACTCTCATCATGGCTTAAGAGTCTATTTTTCACCTCTATTATGAAATTAAAAATTCCAAAAATGGTCCAGATCTAGCAGATCTATGAACAATTAAAAATCTTAAAAATTGACGGTCTAGATAATATGTTACAAGATGTACTATTTCTAAGACTTGAAATTTATTTTTTCTTTCATATCCATACATATCAAGGTCAGGATGATCAATTGGAGAATTTTCTAGTAATAAAACAACATTCTTTGATGGGTTTTTAATGTGTATCTTACTTCTACAGTATAAGGTTGACACCTTATATAAATTTGTTCCTTATAAAATAAAGATTAAAAATAAACACTCTAAACCATCAAATTAGATATGATGCTGAAGAACCAGCTTGTGAAATTGTGACTCAAGCCATCTTAGCCATCTACTCAGATTTGATAGCTAAGATAACGACTCACATATACTATACATGTGGATGGGGTCACATGGAAAGTATTCCTTTTTAACATTATGTTGGCATTTGTTGATCCTGAATTTTGAACTCGCAATCTCTTCATCCCAACAATCAATGCCAATAAAAAAATTGAATTTTCACCTTATAAAAGGTCAAAGTATGTTACTCTCATCTCTTTAGTTGAACATTGAGATCTAGGCCTCTAAAAACTCAAAATCAATTTTTTATATATAATTGTTCACGTCTATTTTTTATAAGATTATCTAACAAAAAAAAAAAAAATAGGTTAAAAGGAAAATCCCTATAAGGCATGGATATACTCATCCATCAAATGGACGCCCTATTTTCATTGGTCGTAAAAAAGCAGTTTTGATGGTACATTTTAAACTTTTATTTTTAATTATTTATTTTAGTAAATTGAGTGTATGTTAAAAAAATTAGGGTCAAATAAATGCTCCTAGCATGATTTTTAAAGACGTGTTTTATTATATTCTTGTCAGACAAATGTGCGAAATCACTCCCCAATAAAATTTCATACCTATAATTACACTTGTGGATACATATTCCAAATTAACTATGAAAATATGTTATGTGCAGGCTAAAGCATTTGAGCCTTGAAAGAGATAAAAAGATACCATGAAATTTGTTTATTTATTTATTTTAGTGTCTGCATACTATGATATTTGTAAAGTACCTTTTCGTTTTCCTTGTTACCAAGGTTTAAAAAACCGGATGGGGTGGTTGAAAATGTGATCCCATGAGACCCAATTGACCCAGTGAACCGGAGGACTTGAACCGCTTCAGTCATTTAGCCACACCAAACTAATAAATGTTTTATGAAAGAAAATTCAAAAAATTAATATGAGTTGATTTGTTAAAACAATCAACAAATATCTTATATAATTTCATGCACTATCAGAGACGTATGAATATAGAATGTCTTAATCCCATATGAGTGTCACAAAGTCATCTGATAATTTAAAATGTATTAAAATGCAAAAATGTTTAATTTCACTAGAAATGAGAGAAAAGATCAACAAAAAATTATCTACACCCTTCCTAACGCCACATAGAACAGAAAACACTTTATAACATAGAACAGAAAACACTTTATAGGATATATTTTCTAATTTGCTATATTTTTGTGATTGTTCAGAATAATGAAAATAGTTATACTTAAAAATTAAGATCAAACAAATAGCCCTAACATGATTCTTAAAGATTATTTCATTTAATATAGAACCGTTGCATGAAAATTACTCCACATATATATTCTTGCAAAAGTTACACGCTCCGATGCTTTCATTTCTAGTCGTGCTCAAGAAATTATTTGACAGAAATTTTTTCGCAAACAATATTCTTAACTCAGTAATTTTAGTTTGGAACTTTTTTTTTTTCAATAAGCAACGTGTAAGAGCATGTCATCTTAGGGCAACTAAATTCTATTAGGATAAACCTATATAAGGTATCAAACTTATAATAGAAGTAAGGTGCATCTAAAAAGTATATTCGATAAAATTGTTCCTATGTCGAAAAAAAGGCTTATAATTAATAATTTTGACCTTGAAATATATGGATATAAAGAAAAATAATTTCAAGTTCTAAAAATAGTATATTTTATAGCACATTATCTAACCGTCCATTTCAACATTTTCAAAGTGATTCTCTTGAAGATAATGAAATGAGTTTAGACTGTGGTACAAGTATAGGGAGAGCCTCCTATGTTAAATTCTAAAGCTATGCAGTGCAAATGGATTTCTTTCAGCTAGTGCAAGCTATGATTTTGGCCATTTGCAGTGTTAGAGATAAAATGTCAAACCAATTTTTGTTATATACTGTTGATTCCTAAGAGTCATAAATCATATCGGCAGAGATTAGATGCCATTTAGGAGGGTTAGAGGTGTAAGAGTGTAAAGAGAGTCTTCTTAGAGAATTAATTGAAAAACTATAATCAAATATTAGAGTTTTGAAATGGAGGAACCTTCTTTTGCCCTTTCATTTATTTTATAATATCCCTAAAACTATACATTCTCTTCATAATCATAAAGAATAGCATATTAAATATATTTTCTAATTAGCTTTGTGCATTATGTTTTTTATCTTCATGACTGACCTCAGAATTTTTTTGGAAACATGGTACCATATTTGAAATGGACAAGGGTCTGAAAATCCAAAATTTTGGATTTTGGATATCTAAAATATTGCCAGTCAATTCACAATAACTTTTTTTTTTTTTTTCCAAAGTTTATTTTGCAAAAAAATGCCCTAAAATAACAAAATATTTAGAAAATTTTGGACCTTCATGATCCGAATTTATTGGTAAATTTTAAATTTCCAAAAATTTAGATTATAACTAAATTCAAAGAATGTTTAA
This sequence comes from Amborella trichopoda, assembly GCF_000471905.2. The sequence goes on along the minus strand of NW_006499603.1, from coordinate 6,159,778 downwards.
TTCCATATCTTCAATTTGTTATGGTCCCTCGACTGATTTCTATCTCTTCCATTAAGAGAGAGAAATTATTGGAGGCAGAAAACATGTCCTATCAAACCCAAGAATAAAAAAAAAATTTGAGTGAAAAGAACCACTCCTTCATTGTCTTTTCGAGGTTTAATGACAAGTAAGGTCAGATGCTTGGCTGTTGCTTGATTTTCTATTGGAAATTAATATTACAATATATGTGCCAAACTGCTCAATGTAGTACCTGTATTTATGTACCATCAATGTCGATTGTGATTTATGTATGGGTATTGTCAATCTTACTTCAAAGACTAATTTGATATATCTTTTTTAAAACATATTTATAACAAATACTATAGAGCTGCATTACCTTTTTGTCATATGGAAGTGCTTGATTGTTTATTTCTTCATTTACTAAAAAGTTATGGTTGTTCTGTAAAATATGCAATACAAAAGGCCAGCACAAATTGATTAATTGCAGGTGAAAGAATAAAGATGAAGTCACCTATTATGTAAATAATTTCCCCCATTGTTACTTGGTTTAGGATTAAAAATTGTCATGGATGAAATTAATGTCACATATGTTGCCTATTTACAATGATTTACTATTTGTTTTTGTTAGTATTATGGATAACATCTGTTTCAATCAAATTACTTCCTTGTAACTGCTATTTGCCCTATGATGCGGTTAGCATGCGGCCAAGCCCGCACATGTAGAAATGTGGGATGGGCAATAAATATATTTTTTAAATATAATTTGATCCTAATTTTTAAAGAATATGTAATCTTTAACATGGAGATCATGAATATGAAAAAATAAATTAATTTTGAAACTAGAAATAATAATAATATTAAGAAAATATTTGGATTGTTAGTTACAATTGATTTTAGATGGACCACCTATTTATATCCATCTTTAAGATGTATGCTTTATACCTCTGGACCGCATAGTGTAGAATTGCGGTCCAGCCCGCATGAAACAATTGTTCAAATTTATGATCCTATTTTTACACATTTGAGAGGTGTAGGCTTTCTTTAGTATAAATGTTACACACTCTTAGTATCAAAGCCCATAGGTTCAATCCTTTGGCCCCTTCTTTACCGTAGTGAAGCGTGGTGGAAGATTGCAAAAGATGGCAGTATATCTGTTTGGCACTGAGTTAATCACTCAATTTGATCTATATGACGAAAGTAGAGCTTTGGATTCTAGGAATGTCTCATTGAGCTCCTATGCTTCGCTTTCTAGAAATGTCTCCTTTTATGAGCATCTATTATTATACTCTTCCAGTAGTCTCTCGATGTTCTGAGACTGCTTCTCTTACCCCTTCAATCCTCTTGATAATTCTCGATTTCATGAGACCTCTTCAGCTTCTCTTCTCCACAATCTCTTCTTGTGCAATGACCTTTGGTCACTAGGTTTACACTCGGCGCCAGCCCTCCTACTGATGCTCCTCGCATCGTTGCTTCTTCTCCCTCTGATTCCCTTGTGTGTGCTTATGCCCACCACCTGACGGATGTTAGTACGCATCATTTTGTATTTGTTCTCCTCCTTGCTATAATTTTATTACATGTGGTATTCATGATGTTTCTGAGCTTTTATCTCATGCAGTTTCCTTTGTTTTTTTTGAGCCTCAGTCCTTAGAGGACGCTTTTTGTTTTCCTCATTGGCACTAGGCCATGGCTAAAGAGATTATTGAACTAGACCAGGTTGGTACTTGGGAGTTGGTGCCTCTTTCACCTAGTGGAAGTAGGTCAACAAAATTAAATATTCACTTCGATGGAAGTAGGTCAACAAAATTAAATATTCACTTCGATGGTCTCTTACGCATTATCATGTAAGGCTGACTACCCATAGCTTTACCAAGAAGTATAGGATTGACTATGAGGAGACATTTGCTTCTCTAACTATGACGTCCATTACTCTCATTCTCATTGTCATTACCACCGCGCACCAATGGATATTTTAGATGAGCGTGAAGATTGCCTTCCCTCATGGTGATCTCCAGGAGGAACTCTACATGCATCTACCCCTTGTTTTCTCGCATCCACCTCAGTATGTCTCAAGTAAGCTCTACGAGCTCGGATTGAGAAGTTTTATTTAAATCTTCTTGCTTTTCGGTTCACTCAGAGTCGACATGACTTATCTACATTTGTAATATGAGCTGCGGTTGGATTTCTATTGTTGTATTTTCCTGATATGATTATTACAAGTGATGATTTTGGATCACATCAGGATAATTTAAGGGTGCTTTAATAGCAGTTTGACATGAGGGATATCGACGATCTTCATTATTTTTGTCATCTTGAGATTGCCTCTTCTGCTCATGGGTACTGTCTCTCCAAGCATAAGTATGCTTTTGGTATCATTGAACGTGCTCCTACCACTGACACGAAGATGGTTCACACAAACCCTGACAGAAGAAGATGAGAAGAAGGTGGGTTTGTGTTACCAATCGGTGAGAGATGAATTTAAAGATGGTTCACACAAACTCGCGTGAGTGCCCTCTTAGATCATGAAGAAAGCCCCTCAGTAATAAAACTGGTTCGGAATCGCCTCCCTTGGCTTGTATTCTTCTTGTTTTCTGCTTTCTGCAATCACACACATATATGGCAAAGGTTATGAAACAGGTGGGTCAGACCTCACCTTTTTCCTCTTTGATGAACATACACAAGCATGTGCATTCAAAAAGAAGAAGAGAAGAAAGACGGGGGAGAGAAGAATTAGACTAAGTAAGAGAATTAGAGTGGTGACTAGGCTGATGGATAATTGGCCCGATGTGGTAGTAAAGCGGGCTCGGTAACTAATACCGGCTCACAGGATTACTACTAAACGTCGTTATCAATACCGACTAGCTAGGTACGATGGTCAGTCTGTCGTGGCAGTAATGTAGGTCGAGTAACCCTGACACAACAACATTACGGCTAGACGACAGGACTGCCATGAGAGGCTAATCTCAATCCCTCTTAGTCGAACGAAAGAGTAACAAAATTAAGGCTATGAGGAGAGAATAAGAAGAGAAGAAGGGAAAGAACGAAGGAGGAAGAAGGAAGGAAGAGCGAGAAAACCAGACGGCGTTAGGCTTCGCTGACAGACTGGAGAAGAGAGACAAAACCAGTCGACGTTAGGTCCCATCGACTGACAGAAAAAGAGAGAGAAAACCAATTGACGTTAGGTCTCGCCATTGACAGAAGAAGAGAGAGAAAATCAGTCGGTGCTGGGTCTCACCGACTAACAGAAGAAGAGAGAGAAAACCAGTCGGTGCTGGGTCTCATCGATTGATAGGAGAGGAGAGAGAAGACCAGTCCATGTTAGGCTTCACTGACTGACAGACAAAAGGAGAGGAGAGAGAAGACCAGTCGGTACTAAGCATCACCGACTGACAGATAGAAGGAGAGGAGAGAGAAGATCAGTCGGCACTAGGCTTCGTCGACTAACAGACAGAAATAGAGGATAGAAAAAACCAACCAATGCTAAGCCTTGTCAGTTGTGACAAGAGAAAACCAACTGGCGCTAGGCCTCGCCGTTTGCATTAGAAGAGGATAGATGGAGATAGAGATGAGAAGAAGAGAGGGAAAGAGATAGAGATAGAGATGAGAAGAGAGGAGGAGAGAGAAAGAGATAAAGATGAGAGGAGAGGAGAGAAAAAGAAAGAGATAGAGATGAGAAGAGAGGAGAGAGAAAGAAGAGAGAGAAAGAGAGGAGGAGAGAGAAAGAGAAGAGGAGAGAGAAAGAGATGAGGAGAGAGAAAGAGAAGGAGAGAGAAAGTTATATGCCCGAAGGGTATCAACCCTTTTAGTCTCTCTCCTCTCTCCTCTCCAAGACGTACTCACAAACTCAAGCAGGAATGGAAATTTTATTGAATCAATAAAAAGATGAACCGAAGGCCCTGTGTTCTTGTTTACAATGAGGCAGTGCCTGTCTATATAAAATTGGGATAAAATGTGGGTGTACACCCAAAACTAGTTGGAATTGAAGATAATTACAATTTAATTGAATTTAAAGAGGTTCTAAAAATGGGTGTAAAAGGACTATTTTACCCTTGCTTAACAATGTGTGGAATTCCAGAACAGTCTCTGATGCTGCTGCGTGATCGTCTGTGGATGACCCGAGGTCATTTTGATGCCCGTTTGATTGAAAGACTATTGTTTTCTTGTAGGGCTCGGCATGACGATCATTTTGGTACTAACTTCGAGCCATGAATCATGTTTTTGAGGTATGATCATGAGACTTGAATCTTGGATGAATCTTGAAAACTTCGGATCAATTGTGTGCTTGTTCCATGATGTTTCTTCATGATTTCTTCATTGAATCATACTGAGCATGCCGTCATGATCATGTTGCAACGAACGTAGATTGATTTCATATTCGGATGAAGATTTTGTCGTGTTGAGTTTTTGGCCGGAATCTTGAAATCTGACGGCTGGAATTAACAACAGCTTTGACACCTTCGTGTGTGAAATCCAACCATTCATCGTATGTGAGGTTCAAACTAGACATAGCCTTAGACCTCACGCACATAATGAAATTGGTTTCATGCCGATCGGGTATACGAGCGTCGTGATCTGGCGCCTCGAACGAGGCATGCTGCTGCTGAATTTTCTGCAACTCCCTTCACAGATCAGTGACTTTAATTTAGTTTTTCTCTTTGCTCGGGCATTGTCACAGGGCTTACTACATATCAAATTGTTCGTCTTGATGAGATGAACACGCTCACCAAATTTGGGAGTAGTTCGACTTGGAACGAGTGAGATATATGCCTGAAAGTGACTGCCCATGACTGTAAAAACAACCACCTTTAATGGTGTTTTTGTACAGTGAGGCCACACGGGAATAGTGTGCGGCCTA
>NW_006499603.1:6142702-6154564 GCF_000471905.2 Amborella trichopoda | reverse complement strand
AAACCATATCGGATTTAATTGCCTAGTCCCACACCTATTTGGCGTACCAAAAGTATAGCTCTAGTGACGGGGTCTATTTTAAGGTGTTAGAGGCCGATTTTGTTGAAATTATTTCTTTGTGTTCACTGCCTTAGACATGTCTGATAGTGATGAAACTTGACAGGTGGTCTTTTAAAGTGTTAATTAAGATCTTGACTGGTTTTGGGGTCATTATGAGACTGTAAGGAATTTCCACTGTTTTGTAGGCTTTATGACCTGTTTCCTACTAAGGACCAAGGTGCTGAAAAATACGTTCAAACAGCTTGGCCCACCGATTGTTGTGCTTCAAGAGAAGCGAGAAGGACAATCATTCAGAAAATTTCCTTCTGCTTTTACTTTTTTTCTTCTTAGCCACATGACCACGTGAACACCAAGGAGATTCATGTAATGGTGTGACTAAGCTGACCAAACGTAGGGATGCATTGTTTACGGGTCCATCCGTGGAGACTTTAGGGGAAGAAGAGACTTTTTTGAGGGATCTTGTTGAAGTCCTCACCCTCGAGTGGACTATTTGTGATTCTGAATCTGAGGATTTTGTACGGACCTCGTCAGTCAGAATCAGGCCCATCTGGAAATTGAGTGTCATGTAGAAGGGCATCATTCCCATTTGGTCTGTGTGCGTTGATTTTCTTTGGTAGGCAATGTTTGCTACTACGTCAGGTTTGCTTTTGACGTTCAAAGTACTATTATGGGTCTCGTCTACCGAGTCTAGTCAGGGGTAGGTTCTATTAGCCGATCCCGAAGATCTGGTCTTGCCGGTCAGATGAGTTGACATCTTTGGCAGATTCTCCCTGCGCTTTATTAGTTTCTTGCCTTTGGAGTATTTGTTTCTAGAGTGACCTCGTGGGAATAATGTTCTTCCTCATGAGACTTGTCTTACCGTCTTGGCGAGTCTTCTGTCTTTCGAGTTTTTTTTGCAATTTGACTCAAGCTGTCGGAATCTTTTCCTTGAAGCTCATATTTTTGGAGTCCCGATACTATGATACCAGGGATTTTTCTTCTTTTTGAGTGAGGGCTGAGCCACCTGTTGAGACGAGTGCTACATCAACCTGTTCATTAGTCAAAGTGTCCTTTGCGAATTTTCACTTGAACTTGGGAAGCGCTGTCGTAGAGACGATTGTCACCAAATTTTTTTTATTTTGGGGCTCTTTTACCCATAACCTTTCAGCTATGTCTACCCTTTTCATCCATTTTTCTCACGATGGCCTTTCGGGATTTCACCGTGCCTGATTTTTTTCCACAGAACTCTTTTACTCATGGTTTCATGATCATGCCCATCTGTCATTTTTACTCATGGTGTTCCCTTGTTCAGGTATACACCATGCCCGTTATTTTTTCATTCTTTTATTTTATTTTATGTGAAGGCATGTTAAGGTCATGCCTTTGGGACCTGTGCGAAACAGTTTAATGTCATGCCGCTTGGATGCGTACTATGGTTTAAGGTTTGCACCGTGGTTATACAGTTTAAATTCATACAACTATGACCGTGCAGTTTAAGGTCGTGCAGCGAGACCTCCGCTCCAGTTTAATGTTATAAAGTTTGGACCATGGCTGTGCAGTTTAGGGTCATGCAGCTAAGACCACAATGGAGATGGATGGCAGTCTGTAAAGGCCCTGGAGTGAGTACGGTGGTAGTTTGGCTCACTTGGGGAAATGGCATGAGGCTACCTATGATGTATGTAGTGTGAGTGGATGATGCTGACCCACTAACTTACAACGAATATGGATGGCGGGATGGTTCATCGTTTTGTGAGCGCGGGTGAGACTCATAGGGGGATGAGGTGTGGTGATGAAGTGAATGAAGTCACTGGGGAGGTAATGAAGGTGGTGCTCGCACACTAATAAGTAGGTTAGGGAAAGAGTGCGTGAAAGTGCAGATAAAAAAGTGTGCTTGTATGTGGGGGTGAGTTTATGGTCATGCTTCCTAGACTTGTGCAATGCAATTTATCGTCATGCAGCTTGAACGCGTACTAGGGTTTAAGGTCATACAGCTAGACCGTGGTTATGCAGTTTAAAGTCATACAACTAGGATTGTGCAGTTTAAGGTCGTGCAACTAGACCTCCGCTACAATTTAAGGTCATATAGTTTGGACCATGGCTGTGCAGTTTAAGGTCATGCAACTAGAACATCGCTATAATTTAAGGTCATATAGTTTGAACCATGTAGTTTAGGTTCGTGCAACTAGAGCATCGCTACAGTTTAAGGTCATATAGTTTGGACCATGGTGCTGAGCCTTTTAACGTAATGCGACTAGGACGTGTACTATGGTTTCAGGTCATACAACTGGACTGTGGTTATGCAGTTTAAAGTCATACAACTAGGACCGTGTTGTTTAAGATCGTACAACTAGACCTCTGCTACAGTTTAAGGCCATATAGTTTGGACCATGGCTGTACAGTTTAAGGTCGTACAACTAGACCATCGTGTGGGTCGCCATGTAGGTGGAGCTCTATGGGGAATAAGTCTGTGGATGGAAATCCGATTCTCTAGGGATAAAATGATTAACGCCATACACAAGCATAGGGCTTAGATGGAAATGGTGACCTGATGAAGGATGGCCAACAGAGGCGGTCTTCACTAGGGCTTAGGGGGCAAGCCTACTCCTTGGGGTTAAGATAGCTTGGTGTGAAACGGATCAATCGAGAATTGAAGAGGTACGAATGACCCTAACTCCACTGGGGATAATAGGCTGCAGTATGGGTGCGACTCCTATGGGGGTGAGAGATAACTCTTGACTCCATTAGGGATGATGGGTCACAGTTTGGGTGCAACAGACTGGGTGCAACATCATTGGGGATGACAGGTCACGGCTTGGGTGCAACCTCACTAAGGATAAGTGGTAGGATGCACATGACTTCAACCTGGAGTAGTTATCAATAGACTGTTTGAAATATGATTGGTGACAGGTGTAGCGTAAGTGGTTTATGGTGAGTGTTCAACTAGCCTTGAGTTCTAAAAAACACAACCAGTGCTGGGTTGTTAAAGACTCAGCTGACGCTGTGAACAACCTGTGACATCGTTTGAAGACAACTGACACTAAGTTAACCGGCACTGGGGTCATTTGGGAACACACCCGTCGCTAAGTCAACTGGCGCTATGGTTGTTTTGGAAACGCACCCTAAGCTAAGTCAACCGGTGCTAGGGTTGTTTTGAAAACACATCTAGCGTTAAGTCAACCGACGCTAGGGTTGTTTGGAAGATACCCAGCGTTAAGTCAACCGATGCTAGGGTTGTTTGGAAGATACCCGGTGCTAAGTCAACCGGTGCTAGGGTTGGGTCGATGAGAGTTACCTCGGGCCTTGAGTCAAAGCCCGACCTGGCTCATCGTCGCTTGGCTTCCCTTGGAGGCGAATGGAATTCCCAGTTTGTGAGGGGCATTCGAGGGTAGTGCAGGTTATATAAGGGGGGTAAAATCCCGTTTTCCCTCATTTTTCACTAGGGGTAAAAAAAAAATTTAGCACAGGTTTTCTTTAAACGTGAGGAGAGGGTGTTCAGTTGAAGTTTCGACAAGCAGTGGGACTTCAGCAAAAGTTCTGCAGGGAAGGTTCTCCGCCAATAGTGGGATTCCAGGTGATTTTGCAGGGAAGACCTTCGGCGTGCGTACTTTGCCAAGAATTTGGTGAAGTTGCAGGGAAAGGAGCAGGAAAGGAGAGTTCTCCGGGGAGTTTTCCGGCAAACAGAGAGGTTTTAGCTTTAGTCTTTTTCGGCAAAAGAGGAAGGAAGTGAACCTGTGAGCATTTCCACGCATCTTTAGAGTTTTTTGGGGATTTTTAAGAAGTTTCCAAGGGATTGTCACCACTTTTTGACACTATTAGTGGTGTTGCAGTGGTTTTCGGGAACGTAAAGAAGTTTGCAGAAGTTTTCGGTGAGGTACTAGTGCTGTCCAGGCCAAAAGTAGGTGGGAAAGTTTTTCAATAGGTTTTTCGGCCAGGTAGCAGAAGTTCCGATAGTAGGCAAATAGTTTGGGGAGGTGGACCGTCGTGGAAGGTGTATGGTTTGCAAGAGCTAAACTTTCGTGGAAGGTGAACCGTCGCAGGGGAGGTGTACGGGATGTGGTGACGGTTGTCAGTCACTCGTGTGTGAGACATCGCCGAAGGACATGGAGACGGTTGTCAGTCAGCGCAGCTAAGTTCGAAGGGTCACGATTGAGATTCGTGGCATGTGCGAGATTCGATCATAGTCGGCGCTGGCCATGGACAAGCTCAACCGGTGCTGGCCTTGGACAAGCTCAACCAGAGCTGGGTATTGTCAATCTCAACCGGCGCTCAGTATTGGCAATCTCATCCGGCGCTGAGCGCTGAAAGACTCAACCGACGCCAATCGTCTAGCACGCAACCGGTGCTAGGCGTTGGCAATTCAACCGGTGCTAAGTGCTAAAAGACTTAACCTGCGCTAGTCGTATGGCACGCAACCGATGCTGGGTGTTGGCAATTCAACCGGCGCTAAGCATTTGAAAGACTCAATCGGCTTGAAGTGTTGTCAAACTCAGCCGACGTTAGTCTAGTGTCTTTACAACATTTTGGGAGTAAACCACCAAGCCCTTTATAATGGCTGATTCTCCTTACCAAATTCCCCATGTGAAGAGGCTTCCAAGAGAGGGAGAGATCGATGTCTGTGATTTTACAGGCTAAGTTTTATCAAGGGGTGAGCCCATTTGGCTGACCCAGACAGTGTGCGAGCCAGAGTGGCCCCTTGGTGTCACTTTCATTACTGACCCTGTTTGTTTTGAAGTGCGCGAGGGTAATGATGGAATGTCAGTACTGAAGAAGGGATGGCACTTCTTCATTGTATGCATTGGATCATAGCTTCTGAGGAGAATTTGTCTACCTTAGGGAAGCAGATGGTACAGGCAATTACTAAGGTGGTCAGGAAAAGGCCTCCGGATTCAAGGGGAGCATCAATGCCTGAAGGGATACACTTCTTGGACTGCCAAAGTATTGGCATCATACAAAAGTACTCTTGAACATGCTTCGCTATTGGCAGCGGTCCAGTGTTCGGGCAATTACTATGACCGTTGCTCTAATACAATAAAGGTGTTACTGGAGACATGGAGCCATGTCAGCAATACTTGGCTTCTTGGTCATGGCGAAGCGGGGATGTCTTTGCTAGATCTTCATTTCATTGGAGGCCTCTCGATGATTGGGGCTATGTATGACGAGTTTGTGCCCCCAAACTCAGTCATCTTCGGTGGTGTTAACTTGGGGATGAAGAGACACCTGCCAGCCTTCAAAAGATCATTGAGGCCTACCAGTCAATTGTCGGTCGATCTAACAATGGTAGGGTCACCTTTACAGAATGGGTGAACTTCTTTTGTGGGGATTATCTCGAGGGCGGTCAGGGTACTCCGAAGGGGAAAGGGAAGGCTGTCGCAAAGGAGACACCTCCCATTTATCAACTTGAGATTGACGATGACCGTGTCTTCTTGGCTGCATATTTAACCTTATTCCTATGAAAATTCGTGGTTCCTAGCTGGGGGGTTGACATTCATCCAGGCATACTGTATGTGGCCTGTGACATGGCTCGAGGGCGTGAGTATGCTCTTGATCAGCCGGTCTTGTGCAACATATACCATGGCTTAGGGGCCATCTCCAGTGGAAAGGCCTACAGGGAAAAGAGGGAGGAAGTGGTATTGTTGGAGGAAGGCTTTTCCCGAGGATTTCAAGACTCCATTCCCTGTGCATTACGTGTACGAGTGGCTAGGGGCTTATTTCCCTGATACCTGCATCAAGCATCAGTGCTCGTGAGATAAGTTGTGGCCCTTCTTGATGAAGATTGCCAACTAGAGGGCCATCTTCCATACCCCAGGGGAGGCTCGGGGTCTCTTTGGGAATGATTCTTTGAACATGAGGCGAGTCCCTTTTCTGGTCGGGAGCTTCACCGACCATGCTTTCATTGATGAGTTGGGAAAGGAGCTAGTCGGTGCTCCAACAACTATTAAGGAACTCATGTTCATCCTGAGTATTAGAGGGGGAGTCTTACCCTATTGGACTTCACACAATGCCAGGTTAGAGGGGTATTTGCCTCACCGCTTTGCCCGTCAGCACGGGCTTAATCAAGGCTGCCCTTTCTCAGTATTCTTCAAAAAGCATCGGATTAAGGTGATTAAGGGGAAGACGGAAGATTTGGGAACTTTTCATGAGTTATAGCTGCCAGAGCATATATGGACCGCTTGGTCCATGTGACTAGAGATGACAGAAACCAGCAAATATGTCATACCTCACTTCGGCAGAAGGGTTCGGATGACGAAGGCCTATGTGAAATGGTAGTAAGGGATATTGGGATCAAGATCACCCCTGAAAAGGGGTGAACTGTAACTGGCAGCAGGATACCAGGCAAAGGAGACTGGCGGATGCTCTAGATCCTGATGTTGTGTTTGTCTTGGATTATCCCTCCATCTGGCGAGCTTTGGGGCTTCTGCGTGAAATAGTAGCTGATGAGGCATCTCTAGGATTCCTTGCAATGAAGGTGAAGACTGTGAGTGTTTTCGACAATCTCAGTTCCATTTTCGAATGGGATGAGGGGCGACGAGTTCCTGGTTATGAGAAGTGTCCCCCATGGGATTTGAATGCCCTCATTGGGAGTGGTCCCCACAGTAAATTAGCTGGAGGATCTTCTCAAGGAGGTGGATCTGAAGCGACAGCTCCTACTTCAGGAGGGGGAAAGAAAAGAAAGCGCTCAACTGCTGTTGATGCGGATGCTCATGGTCCGCCTTCAGTTAATGGGAGTATTCGGAGGCGCAAGAGTGCCGAGCTTCCTATGGCGTCAGAATCAGAAGGTAGCTCTTCCTCTTATGATCATTCAAGAACTACTCCGGTATCACCTTCTGCGCTCTCTGTACCACCTTCTGCTTCTCCTGAATTGTTTTGTTTTTCTTCAGAAATTGAGGCAGACGGTTCCAGCTATTCTGAGCTTATTGTCATTGCTTCTGATCAGGAGATGACTCCGAATCTTGGGGAGGCTCCCTTGAGTCTCAGAATAGTTCTGGAGTCAGAGGAGGCTCGGATGGCGATTGATGGGGATGAAGGAGCTGTAAACACTGCTCCAGATAGGGGCTCTGATGTTGATGTGGCCTCCATGCCTCAGGAGCTTGGTGCCTCGACAGAGGCAGGGGCTATAACTCAAGGAGAAGAGCCTGAAGTTGATGACGTGTCTGAGCACCAAGAGGTTGCTGCCCTCATGGACATAGGTCGTAAAGATTAGGGAATTGAACTCTTCGTACCCAAGGTTCTAGCTGCTGATAATGCTGAGGCGACGGTTCAGGTGAATGAAGAAGAAGTAGAGGTCCCCATAAGAGAAAGTCAAGCCAGCAAGACTGGTATTACGGCTATTATTTCAACAAGCCCGATCCTTGAGGTCAAGGTTCTTTAGCAGTCGTGGTCTCAGCAGCACCATCTAAGCGTGTTTTTAGTGGTGTTTCTAGCATGATTGCTGGCATGCTTAGAGCAGGCCTTCATAGCTTGAGGGAGCTGCCCCTTGATGAGCTGGGCGAAGCCTTGGCAAAACTGAGGGAGTTCTCCGTGACTACTGCAGTTAGGAGTGCCCCAGACGTGCTTTCCCATTTCAATGCAACTCTAAACAAGTTGGAGAGCTAGCGGTTGGGAGCGCTTTAACATGAATTAGAAACTGATAGGCTAGCCTCTTTGGAAGAGTCGATCTTGCATCATCGCGAGAAAATAGATGCTTGCATCGAGAAGAAGGCCATGATAACTGGCCGTCAGCGGGACCTCAAGAGGGAGGCACAAGGAAGCTTCAAGAAAATGATTGAAATCAGAGAGGCAATGCGAATACTGAAGCAGGAATTCAAGGGCCACAAAACAGAGATGGTTTAGAGGAAGGCCATGGAGGCCTCATTGGTCGAATATTTGTCTGAACTCAATGGCACAATTGAGTCGGAAACTGTGGCGATGACAGAGGAGACTCAAACGGTGATGGAACTGAAAGAGCGTATCTAGGGCACCAAGACGTCTCCTGCAACGCGCAACGCAGAGATCAATAAGATGATTGATCGTTTCTGAACATGTCATTTCCTCTTTTCAGTACTTTGTAAAAATTTTAACTTGATGAATAAAGCGCTTCTCTCTTTTGACTTTGCTGCACGATTTCATTCTCTTGTTACTTTTACTGAACCTCATGTGATTTCTTGTTTGAATGCCTCTCGATACTTTCATTGCCCCAAGAGGCTAATACCCTAGGCCGTGTTTAGCCCCATGATGGACTGCCACGGCTTGGATAGCTTGGAAATGGGGAGTTGTTGCTTTTTCTCCTTTAAATGTCTGATTGGCCAAGGGCTCGTAGTTCATTTTCCTCATGATTTGGTGAGCTTGGTCACTATAGATAGTCTAGTCAGGAGGAGCCTCGACCTCCATTAGTAGCACGTTTACCTCAAGCTCGTCATAGCTTTTAGTCTCTGGTACGAACTCTTTGAGATGCTTTGAAGTGATATGCATGACCTCCAATTGACTCTGAAGACTGCAGACTTCGGTTCTTAAGTTTGCTAGGGGATCCTGCCCTTGAGGAGAAGAAAGTTGCTCTTTATTGAGCTGCTTTCCTGAGAGGTTGGGGAGAAGTAACACTTTTAGCTGGTCACCGGTCTGAGGAGTATCCTCTATACTTATAGCAACTGGATTTTGAAAATATTCCGCGGCGGTTGCCGTGTCGCTTCGGCTCTCAAGAGCGTAATGGGGATATGCAAGACTTTCTGATGGTCTGGCGCATAGGTGATCCTTGGAGCCGAGAATTCTATCCCCATGGCTTGCTCAATCTCAAGAATGACCTTTGGTTCATCTTTTGACCAAGGTGGCTCAGAACTGGGGGCAGAGGGTGAAGACTCCTTTTCGGGCGAAGAAGGAGTTTCTTGAGGGATGACAGTTGGGATGTTAGAATGAAGAGTAGTTAGAGGTAAAAGTCTACCCTACCTTTCTTCCTCTTTGAACATGTTCACTAGCGTCCTCCCAACATCCTCAACATCTTCACGAGACAAGGGCGCAGTTTTGCTTGTAGACTTGTCACGTTCATCATTCGGCTTCTGAGGCGAGGCCAAATCTATGAAGTAATATTTGGTGTCTGCATAGTGAGTTTCGGCCACAGGGAACGGTCTCTTATCAGCGTAGATCGTATGCTGTCTCCCATCTCGACTATTTTTGAAGCACTGATGCAATGTTGATGGAACCACCCCCTGGTCATGGAGCCACAACCGACTGAGGAGAATATTGTAAGAAGTGTCGGTGTCGATTATATGAAACTGAGCATAATCGTTTAGCTCACCGATCTTAAAGTGAAGGCGTACTGTGCCGATTAACTTCTCTCTTGACTAGTTGAAATCGGGGTAAGATCTTCGGATCCCAACCCTAATTGAGTAAGGATCCTCCTTGAAATAAGGTTGATCGTCGACCCTCTATCTAACATAATTCGTTTGATGGGACATGCATGTAATTCGCCAGTAACAAAGAGAGGGCAATTTATGGAATTTTTCCCCTAGTTGCAGATCGTCCTCTGAAAAGGTGATTGACATATATCCTTGTAGGCTTGCCAGGTCTTCTACTTCGGTTTCATATACTTTTAGATTAGAGAGAGCCTGAACCAAAGCCATCAGGTAATATTTCGAGAGCATGAGGGCATCGTAGACACTGAGAAGGGTTGGAAGCTTCCATAGATGCCCTATCACATCATATTTCACATTTTCTTGATCAGGGCCATGTGCTCCTAGTCCTGCCACCGATTTGGGTGGTATGTTGGGTTGAGGAGCAAGTTTGGGTAGAAGAGGTTTATTTTGGTAGGCTGGCGGACTTGATTGCACATCGAGCTTCGTTTGAGTGATGGAAGTTTGAGGTTTTGGAAGAGACTGGGTGGATGGGATAAAAGAGGTCCCATGAAATTGGAGAATAGGTGGACTTCTTGAAGTATTAGGATTAGGAAGCAGCCCAGGGAGCTGTAAGATAGGCATACTAGTCTTTGGATTAGGGGGCAGTGGCGGACTGGGAAACTTCAAGGCACCCGACTTCTATAGTGGAGGCTGCAGCGTCCTCCATGATCTGAGATTTATCTACCCTGTGGTGGGTATTGCTCCTGAAATTTGCACCATGTGGCAAGCTCCTTGAGAATAGGAGATTTTCCCATTTGATTCTCTCAATCTCTACTCAAAGTCAGGCTTCGGTGGCCATTCGGGTTTCTTTGGCTTCGACTTCTTGTGCTTCTTTGAAGAAGGTGACTATGCCTTAGCTTTAGTTGCCAGGGCATTAGCAACTGTTAGGACTCCTGATGCCTGTGCGAGGGTCTTTCTCAATAGTTTCGGCTGCGTCATGTTTATATTGGATCCTGCGAGTTCTCGGTTTAGAGCCTCGAAGTCCAGGCATATCAAGATTGTACCTGTAGGAGAGACTGAAGACAGAGAATGCGAAGCAGGAAAGAAAGAGGAGAAGGGTTAGAAGGTGGGGGACTTTTAAGGTTGTTCCCCTCATCAGACTGATTTGGGCAGCTTTTTATGTCATCACTAGGGTTGGACGAGTGCAGGGGGCCTTTTAGGTCTTCCCTTGCTTAAGTTGGGGAGTGCTTTTAACGTCATCACCCTCATTGGACGTATGTTGAGTGGGAGATGGCACGGGGACGTCTTCTTGACATGATGAAGAAGGAAGAAGGATCGTGCCATGGATGAAATCCAGTAAAGTTGGCAGTGGAGGAAGGCGCTTGAGAAATTCCTGCTCAGCTGTGGGTTGAGCTGTCTTGTTTCTTCGTCAGTATCCCTTGGTGCCCGTCTTTTTCTGGTTTTTTGAGGTGATGTTTGATCCATCTCGCTGGGCTGGCGAATAGCCCTAGCTTGGCGAACTGCTTCTCGCCTTAAGGACTTGAGTCTGCTTCGGCCATGGTAGACTATCCATGGCTGGGCAATCGAGGGCTCCATAGAGTTCAAGTCATTGATAGGAAGGTCCTGCTCTGTGAGACCTTGCTCTAATAGGGGAATGACTTGGGGATCACTTACAGGGAGATTGTAGAACTCCTGACACTCCCGTATTTTCTTTGCAAATATATCAAGGAAGCTTGTGCACTCTGATAAATAATGGCCTCTTATCTGATGGTATGGGCACCAACGATCTTCAGTCCCCTTAGCAAGGCGATGAGGCTTCCTTGCTTGCTTCAGTATGATTATGTCTTCCTGAAGCATTATCATGAAGGTGTACCTCGGTTGCCCCGAAGGCTCTCTTTAAGTCTTCAAGCTTTATCTGACCCTTCAAAATCAGGGCCTCGATAATATTCTTCAGCTTGTAGCAGTCACCTGTAGGATGATTGATCCTCCGATGGTAGGCACAATAATTCGCCCGAGTGTCAAGGCCAGGTTACTCACAGAATTTGGTTTCTGAAAGCTAGATCATATTCTGTTTCAATAATAACCAGAACAGTGCAGGGAACAGTTCCTTCTCGAAGGGGGTAGACCTTGTTCCTATGCCAGGTGAAATAATCACCCCGATCAACTTTGCCTGTGGGTACCCGATTGTACAATTGTTGTTGTTTGCTAGCCTGGGATGCTACCTTTGCTGTGCTTACCCCTTTAAAGCGGTCCAAAATTTGGGAAGGAGCCTTCTTTGAATCAGTGACCATGATGGCCACACTGATTACTCCTTCATGTTGGTTGCCCCTTGTGTTATTCCGAGAGTTGCCATTGCCCCGGTTGTTTGCTAAACTTGTAGATGGTTGTGGTGTCGCACCATGGTGGTGTGATAGGCTTTTTATGTAAATTGATTTAGAGATCAACTCTAACATGGAGGTCGGATTAGAGGCCTCGACATGTAGAGAAATTTCGGGTCTCATGTTTTGCACGCAAGTTTGGA
>NW_006499603.1:6117679-6131865 GCF_000471905.2 Amborella trichopoda | reverse complement strand
GGGGAGAGAGAAGAGGGGGGCCTTTAAAAAAGGTATATGGCCACAGATGGTGGAAGCTATGAGAACCAAGTATAGTCAAATAAACACTGAAAATAGGCTAAAGAGCAAGCACAATTTCTTTAAAACCATGTACGGTGACATAAAAAAGCTTATGGTTGTATCTAGTTTCAGATGGAATCATACAAGGAGTATTGTAACCGTCGAGGTTGCTGTATGGAATGATTACCTTGCAGTATGTAATTACTCATTTGCATACACTTTTAAAATGTTTGACTATGTTTAAATACGAGTATCGCTCAAATGAAATGTCTTCTATATGCAGGAGAATGAATGGGCAAATAAATTTCACAATAAGATCTTGCCCGACTATTCGCAGCTTAAGTAAGATCTTTGAGGGTGGCACGATAGATGGGACCTACAAATTGATTGGGAGTGGCATTAGAAATGAGCCACAATGGCCCAATACTGCGTTCTCTAATGATCCCCTTTTAGAAGTTTAGGATGAATTCAGCTATTCCTCATCTGATGGCCCAGTAACATCTAGGTCAAAAAGGTGACGGTCTCAGACTCGGACATCGTCGATCAAAGCAACCCACCCTTTTTGAGATGATGACTGTAGCCATGACAGGGATGGCTTAGAGCATTATGTTGTTAGCGTTTGAAAGCAGACCTAGCAATAGTACTCCTCCTATCATCGCTCCAGTGGTGGATAGTCTGTCTAAGGCCAGGAGAGATGCCTTCAAGATCGTTGAAGCCATGTGGAAAGAAAGTGAAGTTGGTGATGAAGTGCTTTTAACGACATCAACGATCTTTTAGGATTCTACAAAGGCAGAGATGTTACTAAACTTGGAGGAGCGAATGATGAAAAGGCTTACGTAAATCGGGAGATGAAACGCCTCCAATAGATCTCTGATTGTCTATGTTTTAAAATTGTTTTATAGTTTTGGATAGTAAAATTTTTATTTTTTATTATGGTACCTGGGCAGTGACCTAATATGAATTTATTTAATGTCAATGTGTCTGAAAGAATGGAGTGGTATGTTGCTTTATGAACTTTCTATATGAATGCCTGCTCTTATAGGTTTGTCTATTTAAATAATTTACCACCATTGCTTTCCTTGCTATATTTCTCAAGAATGATTTATGACTCATATTGTTGTGTTGAATATATGTCACTAAGTTGTGTTCAAGCTATTATAGGTTATTGTTGAATGGGATGGTTTCTTACTAGTTGTATATGGATACATGAGTGGTGAATGTATGTCACTAAGTTGTGTTCATTCTATTACATTTTCAATTATGTGTGTTTAGGCCATTACAGGTTATTGTTGAATAGATTAGTTTTGTACATGGTTATATATAGATACATTAATTGTGAATGTTGGTTGACATGTATCAGCTTAATAGCAGTTTACCTACTAAAGAAATGAACAAGGCTTTATTATAACTACCAAAGATTACCATAACAATATGAGCCAGTGGAACCTTATAGAGGAGAGGTTAAGAAGGGGGGGGGGGGGGAAGGCTTCAAGAAAGGTGCATGGAACCGGATGAAACAGTACATAGTAAGCAATTATAGGAACTTTTATGACTTGGAATGGCTAAAGAGTAAGTTCAAAAAGTTTGGTTCAATGTACATTGAAGTAAAACAAATTATGAGACAACCAAGTTTTGGCTAGGATGAGGCTAGTCGAATGGTGATTGTCGAACCAGCCATATGGGCTCAGTGTACAGTGGTGAGTCGAAATGCATTTGTTGTCTATTTATTTGTGGTTTTGCAAGTTTCAGTGCAATATTCACAAAAATTCAATACATATGTGTGCTCTATCTACATGAGTTTACTTTTGTGAAAAGTACAAAAGCAAGTCTTTTCTTGTATATTTCAAAGAATTGGAGAAGATATTTGGCACGGATGGTTCGGATTGAAGCCATGTGAAAGGGGGAAGAAATTGGTGTTAATGTCTTCCTAAAGGCATCTCGGCATCTCATGACTCTTCTTAGGCATCCAGCCTTTGCTTTGATCAAAGTTCTAATTGTTGTCTTTTTTCTTTTTAATGTTGGGAACATTATGGGACAAACACCAATGCTGGTTTATTGTTGAATGAAATTTATTTTTGAGGTTTGGATATAGATGCATGAGTGGTGAATGTATGTCACTAAGTTGTGTTCAAGCTATTACAGGTTATTGTTGAATGGGCAGGTTTCTTACTAGTTATATATAGATGCATGAATTGTACATTTGTGTTTGTATGTTATGCTCAAGCTATTATAGGTTATTGTTGAGTGATATTTGTTTTAGAGGTTGGGATATGGACGTATGAGTGGTCAATTAAGTAGAATGTAATGAATAATATGAAAGAGGTTTATAGGATGAAGAAGAAAAATAATTAAAAAAAAAAATACTATATACCGTTAAAGGGAATATAAGATTAAAGAAGGTATATAGAATGAGAAGAGAATAAGCAAACAAAATTAAACTAAAGTACAAAAGATGCAAAGAAAGTAAAACAAAAAAGAGAAAATAACCTAGTCGAGTCATTGGGTATGGCACCTAAGTTTGGGACCTTGGATCAGACTTGTGGATGATATATTGGTCTTCTCCATCTTGAAAAGAAACTCAAATTGATATTTAAAATTGAAAATTGAAAATCATATTCTTGAAGGATTAGGATTGAAAGGTTGGATTAGAAAGATATTGGTGGACTTGGATTTTTACAGGCCCAGATTAGGGTCTCGAGCCAGGACTTGAGTTTAGCAGTGAACCCTCTCTCTGACAACCACATGTTGGACATGTGAATAGGAACCAACAGTGAGAGAATTTTAATATGGAAAGTGGAGTGTAAGACGCTTACCTTGCGACCTAGTTTTGTGGGAATTGTCCGGGTGGTCACCCTCTTAAATCATTAGAGAAAGCCTCCTGATCTTGCTATGTCAACACAGTTTGAATCCAACTCCCTTTCCTTGTTTTAGTTTGCTTTTAAAACTCCTGTATGGTTAGCTTTCAAGCATCTCCTCAAATAAGGCTCAAATAAATAATAAAATTGAATAATGAGTCTGTGAAGAATAAATCAATGAAAACGCTGATGAAAAATTAGTAGCCTTTCGATGTCACCTCTCCTAAGAGGTATTATCAGATGACAGAGGAAAGTTACTCGATTTATGATCTAAATACCCCGGAGGATTCAAGAGAACAGAGTCTTGAGAGTTGAACCCTCACGAATCATTTCCAAAGAGTCCCCTTATTCAAAATGTCAGATAATGAAATGGGCAGCAAAAAGATACTCAATTTATGATTGAGGTACCCCAGAGGAGTCAGGAGAACAGAGTCTTGAGAGTTGAACCTTGCAAATTGTTTCCGAAGAGCCCCCTTATGCCTGGTCTCAGATAATAATGATAAATAATTTTTGTGTGTGCATGAATGATGAGTGATTATGAATGGGGTGAATAATCATGAATGGGGTGAGTAATCACAAATGAAGTGAGGGGTTGTAAATGTGGTAAAAATATATGTAAGAAGAAAATGAAACAGAAGTTTTTAGAAAACAAATAGAGAAAAAGAGATGAATAAAACAAAAAGAAAGCCTCTCAAACTTTAGGCATCTTTCCGACATCCCCTCTCTAAGGAGGCAACCGGGAATGTCGGAAAGGTCCCTAGACTTCGACCAAAGTCTAGAGCACCCTAGAGGATTCTAGGAGTCAACATTCCAAGGGAACAAGTTCAAGAGAATATGACCCTGAAGAGCCTCTCAATGGCAGTCCAAGCTAGAAAGGTAGATAGAACATGAAAAAGAAGTGATAGAAGAGAAAGGAAAAAGAAATAAAATGCAATATAGTTTTTAGAACGAGGAAGAGTTTTTAAGAAGATAAATATTTTTTTTAAAAGAAAGGATAAAAATTTAGAAAACAAGAGAGATAAAGTTTTGTATTATTATTATTATTTTATTTGTCAATTTTTTATTATATTTCTTTTAAAAAATAAAATGAGAATTATATACAACACGTCAAATAAAATGTACAATTACTCTATACTGCTTCTCACTTATTATTAACCATGACTTATTACTCAACCATTGACCACATATGCAATCGTAATACAATTTGCTTCATATTCAACACCATCTTTATACACAACATATCACTTTAAATATCAAGAATAACCTATACAAACAACACATGTGCAACAACATCACACTACACACCACATGAAACATACTGTCAACATAATGTAAAGAAACTGAAGAGAGAGAGAGAGTAATGTGAAGAGAGAGAGACATGTGGGGGAAAGGAGAGAAAAGTGTATGAGGGAGAGAAGAAGAGAGAGATGAGTATTATAGAGATAGATGTGAGATAGGGAGAGAAATTTTGAGGAAAGAGAAGTGTATGAGGGGGATAGGTTGAGGAAAGAAAGAAAGAGAGAAAGAGAAAAAGACAACAAGAGAAAAGAGATTTGGGAGAGAAACATGAGATGAATGTTGCATGAGGGGGAGAGAGAGAGGAAATAGATTTGGAGATAAGGGGAGAAAAATGTGGCATGAGAAGGAGAGAGAGAGATCGTTGGGGATGATAGAGAGACAAATAGAGTAGAGAGAGATAAAATGAGAAAAGAGAGAGAAACTGAGAAAAAAGAGAGATAAGGATGAGGGAAAAGAGAGAGACACAGACAAATTGAAATTGAGAGAGAGAATAGAACATCAAGAGAGATTGGGGAGATAGGGAGAGAGAGACAAAGAGAAAGAGATTGAGTAAATAGAGAGAAAGGTTTGTAAAAACACAGAGAGAGATAGATTGAGAAGATTGGGTGAGGGAGAGAGATAGCTTTGAGAGAGATTGGGTGAGGGGGAGAAAGAGTTATGAGTGAGATTGGGGGAGATATGGAGAGAGAGAGAGATTGAGAAGAGAGAGAGAGAAAGAAAGTTTCATGAAAACAGAGTATTATACTTCATTTTTGATGTACTTGTATTCTTGAGTCGTATAAGGAGATAGGCAGCAACAACCTGGTCCTGCTAGTACCTAAGACACCGCCAGACCATGGGAACGCTGCAAAATAAGCCTAAAACTAGGCAACTTTGAAAAAAGTACTGTAACAACTTCAAAAGGAATGAAAATGGTATTTTGGGATGCTCTAAGGACACTCACAAAGTTTCATCACATTTCGATAAGTTTTGATGTGATCAAGATAAAACTCGGTTCTCAAATCCAGTTCCTATACTGAAAAGGGACCTTATAACTACATCCCTATTTTCGAGGCCTAAACAAAGTACCAGACCATGGTCATTAGATCTAAAACGTTGAAAACCCCTAGGGACTAAATTTGAGCTCAATCGGACCTTCAAAGACCATTCTGGGCCCAAATGACTATAAAAGTGTGGGTTTTATATTATTTCGGTGCAGCCCCGGTAAACCAGTTTCCATTTATGAAAAATGTGTTTTCATCTCTCAGGATGATTTTCAAATACTCATAGCTTGCTCAATTTGGAATCAAAACAAGCTCAAATTCGGACACAAGCTAGGTCTCGACGACCTGGTCAGTTTGATATATGGCAGGCATCATGACGTAGCCTGAGACGAGAATTTTTCTAGAGAGAAGATCGGCCCGAAACCATAAAAATCAGAATTTTAAAAAGAAGACATCCCATACATCGTGAAGCAATAACTTGAGATTTGTAAGTTGGATCGGTACGAAATTGTGTTCGTTGTGATCGCATTGCGAAGGGCTATAAGTTTGGTATAGTTTTTATGTTCAGTTAAGGGCCAGATATCATGAATTTCAAGGTTTAAATGACAAGAGTTCTCGGTCGACGGAATCCCATTTTCTGGTGACTTTCCAATTTCGGGATATGCTCAAACGAAGTCTAGCAATAGCAAGAGGCCTCTCATAGAGGGATGGTTTTGTCATTTGCTCAAAAGAATTAAGGGGTATTTTGGTAATTTTGTCAAAAAATGACATTTTATTTTAATTCTATTAAATTGTAATTTTTTACAATTTGGTTTAGTTTTGAGCATGCCACCCTTGTTTTGTGGTTGCTTTATATAAAGAGAATGAGTCTTTGTAAACCTAAGTTGGGAAGCATAATAAAAATTGAGTTTTTGCCCCTTCAAACCTTTGATTGTACATAGCTTCTAACTTTAAGAGAGAGGAGAGAGAAAACTTCTTCTAAACCCTCAACTTCCAACGCTCAACTTCCGACTTCCTACTCCCAACTTCCAAACTTCCCACTTCCAAGTCCCAAATTCCAAACATCCTACTTCCAATTCCCAACTTCCAAATCTTCCACTTCCAACTCCCAACTTTCAAACCCCCACTTCCAACTTGCAACTCCCTAGAACCTCAAACTTCCTACTACCTAGAACCTCAAACTTCCTACTCCTTACACCATACACCTCACCTTAAATCACTATACACCCTATCTCATACACTACCCTAATCTACTTAGGTTCATTCATCTTAGACCTAGACCCTAACCTTAACCCCAAAAGTCAAGACATCTTTCTAAGGAGCGCTCAAAAGGGATCCTCAAAAGCATGCACAAACTCAAGCAAGCTTTGGTCCACTCTCTCTCTTCTTTCTTTTTCTTCTCTCTCTCTTCTTTCTTTCTCTTATATTTCTATCATCTTTTATAAATCTACTTCTCTCATACTCTATCTATCTTTCTAAACGTAGACAGCTTTTGCAAGGCTCTTCAGAAGTGATTTCGCGATAGTCTAGAATTGCAGACTTCACTCTCCAGCTTCGGAAGTGATTTCTCATAGTTTAGAACTACAGACCTCACTCTCTAGAATCCTTCGGAGTGCTCTTGACTTTGTTCTCAAAGTCTAGGGACCTTTTCAACGTTCCCAGTTACCTCCTTAGAGAGGGGATGTCGGAAAGATGTCTAAGTTTTGAGAGGCTTTTTCTTTCTTATATTCTCGTTCTTTTCTGATAGCATCTCTTATTTCTATGTTCATCTTCTTCTTATTTACTCATTATGAGGCCTACATGGATGTAAGCTCGCGACAGTCTAGAACTGTCACAACCCTGCCCCTTGACCCTTGTCGCACAAGCAGGAGGGCAGCAGGGTGCGGGCCCGTGACTAGAGGTAGCGAATGCCACTCAAGTGGGAGTGCGCTCAATCCTTTAGAAAACAGTAATCAAAGCAAACCACAAAAGAGATAAAAATATCTTAACATAATCACAACAAAACTGGACAAACTAAAACTGAAACTTATATATACAATTTCAGAGTATTACAAATTGTCCAAGGCACCAAAGGGCCAAAACAAAATACATATCTTTACAATAAAACAACTATATGGCCAACAACCATCTAGCACCTAAAATCACAAGGAAGCTTTCTTGTCAAGTGCGGGCCTTCAATCTGCCAGTCACGATCACCACCCGTCCGTCCTTGACCTGCAGCTATCAATCTACAAGGATGAGAGTAAACATAATGAGTTATAAAGCTTAGTAAGTAGATCAAAGCGTCAAGCATTTCTACCCATACACTGTTATTCTTAATCGTCCCCAAGTTTCATGCAGGTTTTACAATATGAAGTCACGTGTCACAATTGTATTGGTAACATGCCATGAGTAATTTATTTTCAGGGACAAGCAATTATAATGCAGATATCATATGAATTAGCAATTTATCAAACCCATTCATCCTGAGCAGCATAACGAATTATCATAACTATAGCTCAACAAGTCTAATAAGTGTAAGCAACATTAGCAAGCATTAACTAACTCACTCCCTAATTCACCTACTTCTGAAGTAGAAGCTCTATTGCCAATCCCATTGCTTAGGACTTCTACTATCGCTTAGGAGGAAAGACAATGACAAGTGGGGGACTCACTTCGTAATGCCTTCAAACTCACATACACACAGTCCCCAGCGCGCTTTGGGGCTTTTGATAGGCTCGTGCCTTGCAAGACCCGATATTCTCCCTTTTACATTTCACATAATTTTGGGGGGTACGACCCTCCCAACACACACTCCTCCTAAGTCCCCTCCTATCATAGGGAGTTAGGAACTGCCGACACCAGTTAGTAATATAATACGGTCAAAGCATGCCGATAAATCACATGTCATCTCCTGGTCATGCAATACACTCAAAGCATGCCCAGAGATCTCATAGTCAGGCCATGAAATACGATCAAAGCAGGCCAATCAATCACATATCACAGTATCAATCTGTTTATGATAAAAATTGGATAGATCTTCTGATGAAGATCTCTTGGATTGTGACACCTTAAACTGATGAAAATAATGTGATAGAGAAAGTGGGACAAATCGAATTCAGATCAGCCAGATCTACCCAGAATTGAGCAGATCCACTCTCAGATCTGTGGCAGAGCCAGCCTGATCCAAAACATTCAAACACAAGTTTTAAGTAACAAACTAATCAAAATTAATCAAAATAAAATCAAGACAATAAGAAGAAGAAGAAAGAAAGGGTAAGAGAACAATACCAAACTGGGCCGGATGGCTCGGGACTCCCGAGCATTCGAGGGCTCACCCGTATCAGAACCAGCGTCCTCTTTGCCTCTCTAATTCAGATGTTGACTAGGCAATCTCTGATTGAAAAGGGTTGTTGTGCCCTAAAGATGGTTTAGAACTACGGTTCCCTAGGTCTAGGTTAAGGTTTCTCAGGCTTAGGGTTAGGGTTTTTAGAATAGGGTTTCGATCTTTTTCTTAGAAGAAGTCTCTGTTTTTTCTCAAGAAGTCCCCCAAACAGCCACAAATTCTCACTTTTTATAAACTGAGAATTGACTGAAAAAGGGAAACTCACCATCACTAGCAAATTGCCAACCCTAGGCTGCCTTTCTGAGGTCCCGGGTTTGAGCAACACTAGCAGTGTCGCCCAACCAAAATTGGTCAAATTCAGGAAATTTTATCTAAAACAGCAGGGGAACCTCTAGCATGCAGCAACTACTGTTTTCAGGCAGTTAGATATGGGCGACAGGTCAGGATTGCTTAGAAACAGAAATTTCCAGCGCAAGGTAGATTCTGGTGTTGTCAAGATGTTGCATGCCAAAAATCGTCCAATTTGGACCTGTTTAGGCTGGGCGACACTGCTAGTGTCGCCCAAGCTAGAACTGCCCAAAATGACAGATTCCTATTCAGAACTGATCAGTGAGTTTTCCAACCAAAACCTATCAAATTTAGGTCAAATTAGGTTGGACGACACTGGTTGTGTCACTCGGGTGACACTAGGTGTGTCGCTTGGGCGACACCAGTGGTGCTGCCTAGTTTGGGTTGGGTGACACTGCTAGGTCGCCTAGGCAAAATCTAACCAAAATTGAAATTTGTTGGTTCAGGTGTGTAGTTCAGGCTGTTGTGATGCTCCCGGAGAAAATTTGGATCAAAAAAGATTTTTTTATTATTTTTTAATGATTTGTTTAGTAAAATAGGGCGTTTGTAGGATTTTGGGTCAAAACAGGGTATCTGCAGGGTTCTGAGTAGGTCGAATGGTTCTAAGTCACAAGGTAGGTTGTGTGGACAATGAATTTGGGTTTACTAGGACAGTGTGATCCTAAGGGTTCAAGAAATCACATAATTTGCCAGATTTAAAATGGGGTGTCTACAATTGTCCCTTTTTGACACTCCCTGTCCTTCGAGGGACATGTGAGTGGCAAACAAATAGACACTTTGGCATTCCCTGTCCTTTGAGGGGCAGGTGAACGTCAAAGATAATGCAAAAAATTTTAAATTTCTTCCCGACATCATGTGGTCAGAGGGCGCACCAACTAATCCCTCCAAGTCATTGCGCTCACCAAGCTCGACCTTTTACGTCATACGGGTCGAGTGTATTCCATCTAGCCCCGTTCACCACTTAGGGCATTTTCCTCCTAGGTTTTCGGCATGAGATGTCGGTGAGTTAAACAAGATCGAAACTTGAATTATATTTTTTGGCCATGCCACTTAACATTAGGGGTTTCACAGTTTGAAAGTTTTTAACCCTGGCATCTTCTTTGATTTCCTTAGGGTTTCTTAAGGCTTTCTACAGGAAAAGGCTTTCTATAGGAAGAGACTTGTCTGGCCGATTCCGAAGAGAGAGACGAGGCAACAATGCGGTAATCGTGGCAACGTGGTAATCATCATATATGGGTGTCCAAGCTCCTTTGTTTTAAGAGACTTTTTAGAATTTTTTTGAAGATAGAGGGATATTTGAAATAGAACCCGGAGCAAGGACAGTTTACGATTTAAAGTTTTTGAAAACACAAGAAATATAGTGAAAATTTAAAAAAGAGAAAGATATTTCAAAAAACAAGGTTGGTTAGCAGTTTTAAGTCCTGCAACCATAGAGCCCTCTAAGCAGCTTAGCGTCATGCAGCAATGGACCATACACTCGACCCTTTTATGTCATACGAGGCTAGACAGAATACACCCGACCCTTTTACGT
Organism: Amborella trichopoda; assembly: GCF_000471905.2. The sequence continues at coordinate 6,121,485 of NW_006499603.1, read as the reverse complement.
CATATGGGGCTAGATGGAATACACTCGACCTTTTACGTCATACGGGGCTAAACGGAATAAACCTGACCTTTTACGTCATACGGGGCTAGTCAGGATACACCCGACCTTTTACGTCATACGGGGCTAGACGTTACCTGCCTTGACTCTTTTACGTCACATGAGTTTGATGTTCAACTGGATACACTTGACCTTTTATGTCATATGGGGATAGACGGTATACAATCGACCTGTTATGTCATACGAGCGTCTAGACGTTACTTGCCTCGGCTCTTTTACATCGTGCGGATTTGACGTTGAACTGGATACACCCAACCTTTTACATCATATGGGGCTAGATGTTTTCTGAATACACCCGACCTTTTACATCATATGGGTTTAGACGTTTTCTTGCCTCGGCTCTTTACGTCGCATGAGTTTGACGTTTTTCCTGTCTCGACTCTTTTACGTCGCACAAGTTTGATGTTTTTTCTGTCTCGGCTCTTTTACGTTGCACGAGTTTGATATTTTTTGAATTGGACTTTGGTTGGCAGTTTAGGCTCATGCCACCGAGGAGCATTTTCTTTTTTATTTTATTTTTGAAATTGGCAGACAGTTTAGGCTCATGCCACCAAGGAGCATTTGAAAATTAATTAAAATATTTGAAAATAGTCATAAAAACACATGATAAAATCGAACTTGATCCCCGGAAGACCCCAAAATTGAGCGAGGGAATTTTCGACAAAATGTTTTTTGGCGACACTAACAGTGTTGCCCGGGCGACACTGGTGGTGTTGCGCCCAAATTTTTTATTTTTTTATTAAGTCTGTTGTTTGGATTAATCAGGGGCATGAAATATATAGGAGACACGAGTAGTGTCGCTCTCACATGCTGAGCGACACTAGGCTTGTTTTTGCAAAAAGGGGGTATTTGCAAAGAGATTTGGGTGCACAAAACGATTTTTTTTATTTTTTATTATGTGTTTTGGCTGGGCAACATCAGGTGTGTTGCCCAAAGAAAAAGTGTTTTGATTGGGCAACACCAGGTGTGTGCCCATAGAAAAGGTGTGTTGCCCATTTTTTTTTTTTATTATTTTCTTTTATTGTGTTTTGTTGGGCGACACCAGGTGTGTCGCCCATAAATTATTTTTTTTTGTTTTTTATTTTTTATTTCCTCCTTGTTGCTGCCCCTATTGGGAGGTCTTTTCAACTTTGCCCCCATTATGGAGAGTTTGAAAAACTTTTGTTTTTTTGTCGCCCCTGTTGGGGGGTCCATGTTCAACTTGCCCTTGTTGGGGGGCTTCTTGCTTATCAGTAAGTGTGCGATTTTATTCACCGAAGCATAGTGGAACACTTTCTTTGCACGCACTTTTCAAATTGAATTCCTACACATTCAGTCCTTATTTGTAGGGTCTTTGTCTCGACTTTCTGACTATTGGGTCATCATACCCACATACAGGGATAAGCTTGCCTCATTTTGCCTCAGGGGATCCAGTCGAGAGAAAAATTCTCCCAGACTAGCCAATATCGTTATTGGCGAGGTTCACCCTTCTCCGATATGTGGTAGTTGGTAGTTATACTCATACAATCATAGAGTGCCTAGGTAGTTTCAAACCTTCATAATAGGCATAGGAAGTTAGCTTCAAGAGTGAGGCCAGAAGACTAACAATTTAACCTTTTGTAGTGATGGAGGAAGTCCTTTCTAAAAAGGTTTGGAAAAGGGATAGTTTTAACGATCAAATTGAAAAAGCATTTTCAAAAGGGACGGGCCTTACAGTTTTTCCAGCTGTGGCCCCTTTGGTGGTCATTGTCTTTATTATGTTTTACCCGAAGATGATGAAAGGATTTCCTTGTGGGACTGTGAGAACTCAAAAGTCTCGAAGTTGTCCTTTTACCTTTGGAACTTTCATCTTGTGCTTCACGGGTCCATGAAGAGTTCTCTGGATTCTTGTCGGGCTTCCATCTTGGAGAAGTCTCGACGTTCTTCCAGGGTTCATCGAAGTCACTTCGGTTTTCCATTCATGTCACCCTCTCACATCTTTCTGAGTTGGCTCTGTTGGCAACCTGCAGGGTTTAGGATGAGTCTTCATCCTCGGGGTCTACTTGTGTAGTATCGTTGGAACTTGCAAGTACTTGTTTGTACTTAAGTGTTTTACTTGTGAAATACTGTTGTAACTCACATGTACTTATTCATACTTGAGGTTTTGAATCGGAAGCTCCTTGGAGATTTTTTTATCTTTTTTTTTTTTTACTCGTGATGGCTTTTTAGGTTTTCACCACGTCCATATTCTTTTTTTGTTTTTTGTTTTTCTTTGTGATGCCTTTTCAGGTTTTCACCACTCTTTTGAGCCCATTACAGGTAGTATTTTCTGAGATACATCGCGTTAATGGGGTCGTTGAGTTCGTACCCCTCCTGATTTTTTATCGTATAAGAATTGTCTGCATGCACTTGGGTAACCACAAATGGCCCCTCCCAGTTAGGTTTGAACTTGCCTAAAGGGTGTGGATTTGTTGGAGTGTGGAAGATTTTCTTGAGTACCATGTCCCCTTCTCTGAATTGTAGAGGAACAACTTTTTTTTTTTATGCCCCCTTGATTCTACACTGGTAAGCAACGATATTTTGTGTTACTCATAGTCGTCTTTCATCCAAAGTAACGAGGGGAGCGAGTAGTGCTTTGATCTTTCGTTCCTCATCTGAATTTTTTGAATAAGCACTCGGAGAGACGACATCTCAACTTCAAAGGGTAGCACTGCTTCCACACCATACACCAATGAGTATGAGGTCATGCCAGTAGGAGTTTTCTCAAATGTTCGAGAGGCCCATAGCTTGTCATTTTGCTTTTCGTGCCAATCTCTGCCACTTGTTATTATTATTTCTATAACCCTGAGAAGTCCTTTGTTCGTGGCCTTTGCTTGTCCATTTCCTTGAGGGCAGTAAGATGTGGAGAATTTTTGCGTTACCCCAAATTTTTTGCACACCTTAGTGACCTTTTCATTTTGAAGTTGGATCCATTGTCAGTAATGATTGACTCAGAAACACCGAATCTGAATACAATGTTGTTTTTTATGAAATGGGCAACATGTTGTCCTGCAATTTTGACAAATGATGAGACCTATACCCATTTTGTGAAGTACTATGTAGCTGTTAATATAAAACGGTGGCCGTTTGAGACTTTTGGCTAGATCATTTCGATGATATCAAGATCCCACATGGAAAAGGGCCATACGGGCGGTGTTGAGTTGAGTGGTATGAATGGTGCATGGATGAGGTCTCCATAAATTTGACATTTGAGACACCTCTTAATGAACTTCTAACAATCTTCAGCCATGGTGGTCCAGTAATAACCTTGGTGCCTAATTTTCTGAGTTAAGGCGGCTACCCTAGAATGACCTCCTTATTGTGTAACTTTATCAGTACTTGGTCGATTTTTGGCTGATCGAGATACTGTAGAAAACCTTCGAAGGTTTCTTTATCCTTTTTGGTGGCTCCTTCGGGTTATAGACCACATTTTAGCAAGAACAAAACATCATGGAACCATGATTTTGCCTTAACTAGCTCTTCTGAAGCCATGAGAGACACTTCCCCGTTATTTTCAGTTTCTTGCTCTATTTATTTTTCGATCCATGGTGGGGAAGGGTTATGTTTGTTCCTTATGTAGAATGGCAGTGTGGTGATTTCTGAAGGAATGTCAACCATTGAAGCAAGGGTCGTAAGGGTGTCGGTGAACCGATTATTTCCCTAATTACGTGTTGAAATGTGATTTTCTTAAAATATGGGATCATCTTTTCCACCTTTTCTTGATAGGGTTTTAGCTTTTCTTCTTTTACCTT
>NW_006499603.1:6099585-6117486 GCF_000471905.2 Amborella trichopoda | reverse complement strand
AGTGTTCTCGAGCCCAGCTATCAAGGCTTCATATTCAGCCATGTTATTGGTACACGGGAAATTCAATCTGATGATTGTTGGCATTAAAATCTTCTCGGGTGAGCATAGTATGACACCTACACCTAACTCATATTCATTCCTTGCACCATCAAAGTATAGCTCCCAAATTGAGTCCTCGATTGTGAAGAGATCCTCATCAGGGAGATCCGTGTTAATGGGAGTCTTATCTGACAGTACGTGTTCAGCTAAGTGATCAGCAATGGCTTGTCTTTTGATGATTTTTTAGTAACATATTCGATCTTGAACTCACTCAATAGCATTCTTCACTTCTCCAAACGTTCGTTAAGGATTGGTCTTTCCAATAGGTACTTGAGTGCATCAAGTTTTGAGATGAGATTGACTGTATGAGACACTATCTGCATGGCCCACACAAGCGTCAAGCAATGCTTCTCCACGTCCGTGTACATGGTTTTGCTGATGTAGTATATCATTTGTTCTTTTCCATGGTTGTCCTATTGACCTAACATTGCCCTCATAGTCTTGTCGTTCATAAATATGTATAAGAATAAGGGTTTATCTGGACTAAGAGGACTAAGGATCGGAGGTTTAGTTAGGTACTCCTTAATTTTGTCGACGCTTCTTGGCATTCATTGTCTCATAGGAATGGGGTATCTTTCTTAAGGAGTCTATTGAAGGGTGCATACTTGTCTGTTAGCTGGGACATGAAACACCATATGGCTTGTATGCGTCCTTGAAGCCCACAGATTTCTCTGATGTTCAGGGGAGGGGGCATTTCGGTGATGGCTCGTATTTTAAACGGATCCACCTCCATGCTCCTTTGGCTTATATAAAGCCTAGTAATTTGCCAGATTCAACTCCAAAGGCACATTTTTGTGGATTGAGTTTGAGTTGATGTTTTCGGAGTCTTTCGAAAATGGTTCTCAGGTTGGTGAGATGATCAGACCTAACCTTTGACTTGACCAGAATGTTGTCGACATAGTCTTCCATGATGGTGTGCATCAAGTCATGGAAGATGCTAGACATTGCCCACTGATAGGTTGCCCCTGCATTTTTGAGGCCGAAGGGCATAACATAGTAGCAATAGGTTCCCCATTACGTAATGAACGACATTTTGGTCTGGTCTTGTTCTGCCATGAGGATCTGGTTGTAACCCGCTCATGCCCCGCAGTGTTGTCGACCAAGGCATTTATATTTGGTAATGGAAAATTATCCTTTGGGCATGCCTTGTTATGGTCTTGGCAGTCAACACATACTCGGATCCTCCCGTCTTTCTTGGGTATGACGACTATGTTGGCCAACCATTCTGAGTAATCGACGGGGGTAATGAATTTCGCCTTGAGCAATTTTTTGATTTCTTCCTTAATTTTGAGCTCAAGGTGGGTCTTTTGAAGTCAGAGTTTCTGCCTTATAGGCTTTGCTCTTTCGTTGAATATTAGGTGATGTTGCACCAATGTGGGATCTAACCCTGGCATATCATCGTATGACCAGGCGAAGACATTGCGATATTCCTTGAGAAAGGAAATCATATTTTCTCACTCTTCAGGAGATAGGGAGGTTCCAATCTTAGTCAACATTAGGTTCTTCTCAGTTCTTAGGTTTACATTGATTGTCTCTTCGATGATAGCTATTGGATCACCATCGAACCTCTTCTTGAATTGCGCAACATGGGAAGTGAGTTCTGCAGGTTGAGGGATGTTTTTAGACTCTTGGCTCTCTTGATCTTCGTCTTGGTCGTCCAATTCATCGTCATGGGTATTGTGCACCGTTATTGAGCTATCTTGAGTGTTCATCGTTTCTGAAAATTCTTTTTCGTTATTACCAATTTTATCATGTTTTGAATTTTTGATGGATTGTGCAATAACACAAGAGGTGTCCCTTATGGAACTCGCGAGAGAAATGTTGGGGACTGAACGCGCAGGGTGGTTAGGTGGCCACCCTGTGCCTATCCACGTTTTGGCACCGAGACTTGAAGGCGCTGCTGATATGCTTCTAGTGATTCTCGAGATAGAGGAATGATCGACCAATTCCATTCCTGGGTTTGTATTAGTGGATGAGCACGCTTGGTTGTGTTAGAGCCAATTGTTCATAGTTTCAAATTCAAGTAAGCAAAGGTCTACAATCCCTAGTTCTTATGCATGTTGAGGTGTGGAAGAAGAATTCTCGACTGTTGGGGAATCAAAGCTCACCTTTGGCCGTTTTGTGGGACATGCATTGAGGGGATCGAGGCTTTGAATGCCTCCAGATAGAAATCCCAGATAGCTTGAAGGCTTCATCCGACTTTGAAATAAAGTGAGAGAACACCCAAGACCTCTTTGATCCCCATTTTCAATTTTGGCTTGGGGTGATCCAGAAGTTGCCTTCGTTGTGCCTTTCCCTTGACTCCCCAAGCCTTGGCCTGATTGGAAGCCTTGGGAGAAGAGCATGTGCCAAGCCTCGAGGGACCCAAAATCGTATCGATGTTGACATTGGATAATGTCATTTATCGATGCAGAAGTTTGCAAGATTTGAGGAACAGAGTCACTGGCCTCTAGGTGTAAGGTGGCACAATCGGCTTGCTCGAAGGAAGCAAGTGGGATTTCTCCAAGCTCGACCCCTATGGCTAGCTTCCCGTTACCTATACTTGGATTGAGAAAAGAAGGGGGTTCAGTACATACCTTTGCGATGCCATTTTCTTTCAAAAATTTGAGGCATTGATGGAGTGTAGAGGCGACCATGAGGTTTTCATTCAGCCATGGTCTTCCTAGCAGCATGTTGAATGAAGGTTTTATGTCCAATATATAAAACTTTATCACTTGGATGATAGGGTCGATCTTGAGTGTGAGAGGCAGTATGCCTTCAGCTTGTCTCTTGGTCTCATCGTATGCAGTGATAGTTAGTTGACATGGCTCGAAGTCATCTTAGCTCTTGCCTATCTACTTCATTATTTTCATAGGGAATATGTTTAAGGATGCCCCATTATCAACAATCACTCTCCGTATCTCATCTCCTTGCATGAAAATGGTGATGTGCAAAGGTTGGACATGAAAGTGGTTGAAGCTGGCTGGGATGTTATCGTCCGTGAACACGATTGGCATTGGTTCCATCAGTTGGTTGATCATTCCGTACAACTCATCCGATTGTGTGTTCCTTGGGATGGGTGTTTTGGCGAGGACCCTTTCGATTTGGGCTCTGTGTGCTGGTGAATTAGCGAGCAGCTCCAAGATGGAGATTTGAGCGTGGATCTTCCCAAGATGAGCTAGTAGATCATAGGTGGTTGCGGATCCTTGAATTTCTTTATTCGATTAGTGATCTGCGACCCCTGCTTGATGTCTGGCTTTTGAAGTGTTTCCCATTCTTTCATCAAGAGTATCAACCATCAATTGAATGGGTTTGAACACTCTACCTCTTCGAGTTAGGGAATCAACCTTGCTAGCCTGAAGCTCGACAGGGCCAGCCCTAGCAAGAGTAATTGGAGATTTCGGGGTGTTGGCCCCTTGTTTGGGAGATGATGCCTTTCCATTGATTTTGATCATATTGATTTCGAGCATATTATCTTTGCCATATTGGTCCCATTTGGGAAGGTTATCGAGGTTTGAAGGTGGAGGGTTTCCTCTTAGAAGGCTCAAAAAATCTTCTTCGGACTCTTGAAAGTGATGATCACAAGCAAATATGAATTGACTGGGATCATCTTCTTCATCTCCACTCTCAATCATGTGAATGATGACGTTCTCTTTTGAGTTGTCTTGTGTTCTTGGCTTTTCGGTTGTTGTGACCATATTTTTAAGTAGAGGATTTGTGAAGATACCCATCTTTTGATTAGGCTCTTTGATAGGTTGATTTCTAGGTGTTACAGTGATGTCTCCCCTATTGATTAACCCTTGAATCACCCGTTTCAAGTACAAGCAGTTTTGAGTATTATTAACATAGGTTTGATGCCATTTGCACCACTTGCTCTTATCCGTGACTTGAAATGGTGGTTCAGATGATGGTGGGAGATAAACCATAGTTTTAGCCAGGAGTAATTCCAGCACTTTTTCTAATGGGTCTTTAAAAGGGGTGAAACTATCCTCTCGCATTTGGTTATTATTTTGAGCGTTGGCTCTAGGCTAACCCCTTCGTTTTGGTTCCGATTTTTGTGTTGAGTGGCTAAACCTTGAGCTGGTCCGTTAACAATAATCTCATTAACTTGATCGGAAGCATTCCCCTTGTTATTGTTTTTGTTCTCATTTTGAGGAGTTGTTATTGGTTTATTGTTGGGCTTGGTGCTGAGGGGTGTCCCTCTGGCCCTTTCATATCGTGCCACCCACTCAATCATGGAGTCGAAGGAGTGGGGGATAGGACCTTGGCTGAAGAAAGTCCTGTATTTAGGAACGAAATTCTCTAAGACTGTGGAGATTTTGGCTGGGTCCGTAAGTGGACATTCTATGACCTGCATTGCTACCTCGTGGAATCGACCGATGAAATCCTCGAAGGATTTTAATGGGTTTTGTTTCGTTGCGCTGAGCTCGCCCAGGGAGAAAGATCTTGGTGTCGACTCGCTGTAGTGAGAGACAAATAGGTTGAACATTTTGTCTGGAGTGATGTGTGGTTTAGCAGACATTATTCTCTGATACCAGTTCAAGGCCTCACCGGTCAATGTTTGCGAAAATATGGCCTTCAGCTAGTTAAGCATGTCTCGCAAAGCTCGAACGGAGAGGAGGTACGTGTTGGCGTGAGTATTTGGATTGCTCTTCCAATTGAACTTGTTTCTAAATTCTGGGACGACAAATCCTAGGGGAAGGTCTTCCATGCATCCAAGGGTCTCATGAACATAGGCCTTCGGGGGTAGAATTTCATGCATGCCCATTCTTACAAGCATATCCTGCATTACTTTTATGGTGCCTTCGTGTTGAGTATTTGACATGACAGTAGGCCCACCGGTCTGTGGGTTTCTAAGCGTAGACTGATGAGTTGAGACTTGGGGTACATGTTGACATGCTTGGGCTTGAGATTGATGAGACGCAGTTATCGAGGCATTTTGATACATTTGTACCTGAGGGGCATATTGACTAATAGGTGTCGCCACCAGTTGTGAAAATTGCATGGTTTGTAGGACCCGATGAACTAGAGGGATCGATTGAAGAATCGACTAACTCGGTTGCGTTAGGGGTTGACCTATACCACTACGTTGGTTTGGGATCGCCCTTAAGTTGGGGAATGAATGGTGTAACCTAGGTCAACTAGACTTTTTAGGGCAGCTTGGATGCCCATCTCGCTTAAGGGTCGGTCTAGATTGATACCTCTGCTTCGTACAGTGTTCAGCTCATACGAGTTGTACTATGGTGGGTCGAGGTTGGGTTAGATTCCTTAGACCTAGGTGGGTCTTGGTTTTGAGATTGTTGTGCCTCGGGGTTATCTTTGTTCGAGTTATGGGAATTAGCATTTAATATTGCATGAACATCTTCACTCACTCAACTCCCACTTTGGTTGCCTAAAAGCCCCTGTAGGACGACGCTCGGTCGGACCCCCCTTGACTATTCATAGTTTTTCAGTTGGAGCCGACTTTTCAGACCACACAGATTTCAGGATTAGGAGTGGACCCTTAGGGCTCTGCCTCTAATTGAAGACCTGGGCGTTGGATAATGGATTGACCTGAGTTCTGTCAATAATCCCAAGGGATTGTGGCATACTGGCTTCTAGGTTTGGGCAGGTTAGGCTCAGAGTCGGCCGTGGAGCGATCATCATAGTCACCTTGAGTGACTGACATGGTGATTGCTTTTGGTGGGGTTCTAAAATCTAGACTTAGGTAAGAGCTAGACTTGATGACTTAGGGCAGACCTTGCCTGACTCTAGGGGCAAAACCTTAACTGAGACCTAGGCTAGATTAGATAAAACTTGCTAGACTCAATGGGTTTTGGTTTAGACCCTGAACTAGGGTCAAACCTAGTCTAACTATAGAGGAAACACTAAGCTTAGACCTATGCTAGAACCTAGACTGAGATCTAGACTAGATAGGTACGAGTCTCGGCTTGGACTAGGAGTGGGTTTAGGTCCAAACTTCGGTGTGAGCTTAGTTCGGACCTGGACTAAGTTGGGTGCAAGCCTAGGCTTGGACCTAGAGGGTTGTAATAATCAGACTGAGTATGGACCCGGACTAGATAAAAGGTTGAGACAGGCACGAGCCCTAGGCCTGGACTAAGAAGGGGGCCTAGGTTCTAACCAAGGGAAAACTTGGTTCGGACCTGAGCCTGAACTTGGACCCAGAGAATTTTGATGATCAGACCACTGGATCAAAGATGAGCTAAGAACGAGCCTTCAGCTCGGACCGAGAGGGGGCCTAAGTTTAGACCAAGGCGAAACCTAGTTCGAACTTGGGCTAAGCTAGGTATAAGCTTGAACTTGGACCTAGAGAATTTTGATGATCAGACCAGGTACGGACCAGGACTAGATCAAAGATGAGCTAGGAACGAGCCTTCGGCTTAGACCAAGAGGGTGCCTAAGTTTGAACCAAGGTGAAACCTGGTTCGAACCTGAGCTAAGCTGGGTATAAGCCTGAACTTGGACCAAGAGAATTCAGCTAGGACCAAGAGCGGGTTCGGATTGAGATCTAAGATTAATCGACATAAATAAGCAAGCACATCACACGAAACGTTTGACCTAGATTATAGGTAGGCTTGGCTTGAGAGTGGGTTCTTAACTATTGAAATGCGGCTAGGATCATATAGGTCCCTACATAGGTCCTGGCCTTCTGTTATAGGATTTTTACTAGGTCCTACTATACGCAGAGTTGCTTTGAGGCAGAGGATTATGAAGGGGCACTCATAGATATAGTTACGCGAATCCCAATCGCCTCGACTGTCAAAGATAGGTTCCCCTCATGCCGTTAACATGGATTTTGGGGGTTTTAGAAATATTTATTTATTGGTTTCCCGGGCATTCCCAGTGCGGTGTGTGTTGGAGTGTGTAAAGAAGCACACAATAAAAAATAATTGTTAAGCACACAATGCAATGAAGAAATAAAGTGAGCGCTTGACACTAGTCATGCTTAGCGATGAGTGCTTTGAGACGAAGCTCGCTTGAAGCACATTATAGATAGAGTGGTAGGAAACCCCTAAGAAGGTACAATCAAAATCGTGAGACCAAGCACAGTCCGTGCTAAGTCGAGCGTGACCCGAGTCGAGGGTGACTCGAATGGGACACGGTTCAAGAAGGGTGCAAGCAACACATGTATTTTTATTTTTTTAATAATTTTTTTATCTTTTTAAATTTGATGAAACACAGTTAAACTAAACATGGTTAAAGCAGGGAAAACATGACTTCAATCAAAATTAACAAACTCAAATAAAATCAGAAAGCCAGGAACATAACAAACCTATGTGAAGCAAAATATTTTTTTGTATTTTTAAAAATTTTATTTTAAGCCAAAACATGGTGAACAGGAAGCTAACAGCCCCTGAAAGAGGCCTGTGGGATCCCAGGAAATTTCTAGTACAACTGCAACTGCCCGGGCGGCACTACTGGTGCCACCCTTAGAGGCTGGGCAACATTGCTGGTGTCGCCCAAAAAAAGTACTTTGTTTTTCTTTTTTTATTTTTCCTGATGAAATAAGGTTACAATAAAATTTTAGAAGCAGGGAAAATAATGTTTTTGATGAAATAAATTAAAATTAAATAAAACAGAAAAGTGCAGATATAACTGACCTGTATTAAGTAAAATGTTTTTTTTGTATTTTTAAAAATTTTATTTTGATCTGAAAGTTTTTGAGCAGTCACAAGAGAGTCCCTGAACAGGACTACAAAGTTTCAGAAAGTTATGAAACACCTAGCTTTGGGAGATGGGGGGTGTGTCGTCTTGGACCTGAGCGACACTGGTGGTGTCGCCCAAGAAAGACAGGGTTTCGCAGCACCAAAACCCTGGGTCTTGGTCATTTCCAATTTTCGGACTTTTTTGTGATTGAAAATAGTAGTGAATAAAACTCGTGTTTCGCCGCTTGGATCAAGCTCGAAATGCCCCACACTGGGCACCAAACTGTTTACGATGAAAATCAGAAAAATCTTTCGACGAAGATCTCTCGGATCTTGACACTTTAAACTGATGAAAATAATGTGGTAGAGAAAGTGGGACAAATTGAATTCAGATATGAGGCCATATTTACCCATAAATGAGCAGATCCACTTTCATATCTGTGGCAGGGCCAGCATGATCCAAAACATTAAAACATGAGTTTTAAGCAACAAACTGATCAAAATTAATCAAAATAAAATCAAGACAATAAGAAGAAGAAGAAAGAAAGGGAAAGAGAACAATACCAAACCGGGCCGGATGGCTCGAGACTCCTGAGCCTTTGAGGGCTCGCCTGTATCAGAACCATTGTCCTTTTTGCCTCTTTGATTTAGATGTGGACCAGACAATCTCTGATTGAAAAAGGTTGTTTTCCCCTAAGGATGGTTTAGAACTAGCATTCCCTAGGTCTAGGTTAAGGTTTCTCATGCTTAGGGTTAGGGTTTTTGGATTAGGGTTTCGATCTTTTTCTCAAAAGAAGTCTCTGTTTTTCTCAAGAAGTCCCCCAAACCGCCACAAATTTTCACTTTTTATGAATTGGGAATTGATTGAAAAAGGAAACTTACCATCACCAGCAAATTACCAGCCCTGCACTGCCTTTCTAGGGTATCGGGTCTGGGCAACGCTGGTAGTGTCGCCCAACCAAAATTGGTCAAATTCAGGAAATTTGACCTAAACAGCAGAGGAACCTCTGACGTGCAAAAATTTTCGTTTCTGGGCAGTCAGATCTGGGTGACACTGGTAGTGTCACTCAGGTAAAGACTGCTTAGAAATAGAAATTTCCAATGCAAGGTAGATTTTGGTGCTCTCAAGATGTTGCCTGCCAAAAATCGTCCAATTTGGACCTATCTAGACTAGGCGACACTGCACTGGTAGTGTCACCCAAGCCAAGACTGCCCAAAATGATAGATTCATGTTCAGGAGTGATCAGTGAGTTGTACTGTCAAAACCTGTCAACTTCGGGTCAAATTAGGTTGGGCGACATTGGGTGTGTTTGGTGTCGCCCAGTCTGGGCTGGGTGACACTGCTAGTGTCGCTTTGACCAAATCTAAACAAAATTGAAATTTGTTGATTCAGGTATGCAGTTCAAGTTGTTGTGAAGCTCCCAGAGAAAATTTGGGTCAAAAAGGATTTTTCTACTATTTTTAATGATATGTTTAGTAAAATAGGGCATCTATACGATTCTAGGTCAAAACAGGGTATCTATAGGGTTCTGGGTAGGTAGAATAGTTCTAGGTCATAGGGTAGGTTGTGTTCACTATGGACTTGGGTTTACTAGGACAATGTGATTCTAAAAGTTAAGGAAACCGCGAAATTTTCCAGACTTAAAATGCGGTATCTACACAATCACATATCATGGTCATGCAATATGCTCAAAGCATGCCAATCAATCACATATCACAGTATGGTCATGAAATACGATCAAAGCATACCAATCAATCACATATTACAGTATCAATCATATATCACAGTATGGTCATGCAATACGCTCAAAACATGCCAATCAATCACATATCATAGTATCAATCACATATCACAACATCAATCACATAACACATCACTATCATATCACATTACACTACCAATGGATGACCCATTGCATAATATTTCATATCACGTTCATATCATATCACATCCCACTACCAATGGATGTCCCGCTGTGTAGTATTTCACATCACATTCTTATCATTGGCATATCTCATTACCACCATGGACATTCAATAATTCGCAAGCATTCACCATTTCATAAGCATTCAATATTTCATAAGCATGTCTCATTACAACCATGCTCATTCAATATTACATGAGCATTCGTCATTTCATAAGCATTCACTAGTTAACAAGTATATCTTATTACAGCCATGTTCATTCATATTCCATAAGCATGTCTCATTCCAACCATGCATATTCAATAATTCGTAAGCATTCATTATATTATAAGCATATCTCATGGCAGTCATGCATATTCAATAATTCACAATAGAACAGAATTTTTAGTATGAAAGCCTTTTATAAAATTTTGCCTCAATCATAGACATATTGGTCAATGAACAATTTTTCATAAAACATATAACAGTTCTTGAAACTTCATTGCAACCACAACAAAGACATATTCGTACAAAAAGGTGTAACTCCAAAATCATTGATAACTTAAACATGGTTCTGCTAATACTTGCTTAGTCACGAGGTCCAACAAATCTCAAAGGCAAACCCGGTCAAGTTCCTTATGACCCGGTGTTTGAATGTATTTTTCAACACCTTGGTCCCTGGTAGGAAACGGGTCAATAAAGTCTACAAAACATTGAAAAACTCCTGACAGTCACATAATGGCCCCAGAATTGCTCAAGATCGTCATTAGCACTTAAAAAGACCACCTGTCAAGTTTCATCACGATCAAACATGTCTAAGGCATTGAACACAAGGAAACAGTTCTTTGAAAATTGGCCTTTAGCACCTTGAAACGGACCCTACAACTAGAGCTCTATTTTTGATGTCTCAAATTATTGTGGGACCACAGTCATTGGATTCGGTAAGGTTGAAAAGCCTTATGGGCAAAGTTTGGACTTGATCAAACACTTTGGAACAAATATATGAGCAAAACATTGAAACATGAGAGGCCGCACACTATTCCTGTATGGCCACACTGCACCAAAACAACATTAAATGTGGTTGTTTTTACAATCATGGGCACTCAATTTCGGGGCCCGTAACTTACTCAATCCAAATCGGATCGCTCCCAAATTTGGTGAGCGTATTTGTCTCATTAAGAAGAACAATTCAATATGTGGCACACCCCAAAACAATATTCAAGTAAGGAGAAAATCTAGAGAAAAATTGCCGATCCGTGAAGAAATTGCAGAAAATTCAGCAGCGACATGCCTTGCTTGATGAACCAAATCATGACGTTCACACAACAGATCGACGCAAAACCAAATCCATTGTGTTATCATTGGACTGAACCATGCACATGATGGACGGTCAAATCTCATGCACAAAGCTGATGAAGTTACTAAAATTCCAGCAGTCGGATTCTAGATTTCGACAAAAACTCAAATGTTGCGAAATCTTCGTTCGTGCTCCAAAGCGCGCTCCAATTGTTACCACGCGATCGTGATGACATGCTTAGTACGCTACGACAAAGAAATCACAAAAAACATTAAGGAATGTCCACACTATTGATCCAATATTTCTAAGATTCAAACAAATTTCAAGTCTCGTGATCATAACTTGAAAACATGATTCATGGCTCGAAGTTAGTATCAAAATAATCGCCATGTCGAGCCCTACAAGAAAACAATAATCTTTCGATCAAACGGGCGTCAAAACAACCCCAGGTCAGCCACGAAAGATCACGTAAGTTCTCGAGCAGCCATAAGGACTGTTCTGGAATTCCACCTATTGTTAGGTATGGGCAAAACAATATTTTTGCACCCATGTTTAGAATTTCTTTTAATTCAATTAAATCTTAATTTTCAGCAATTAGGTTTAATTTGGATCAATCCACCCATGTTTGGGTAAAACTCTATATAAACAGGCACTGCATCATTATAAAAGGGCCAGCACACAACCCCCCACCACCTCTCGGTCTGGAGTGAATTCTTTAAAGATTCAATTAAATTTCAATTCATTACTTGAGCTTGTGAGTATGTCTTTGAGAGAGAGAGAGAGAGGAGAGAGAAGAAAAGGGCTGATACCCTTCAAGTAAGCAACTCTCTCTCTTCCCTCTCGCTCTTCTCTCTCTCTTCTCTCTCTCCTCTCCCTTTCAACTACCTAGCACCAGTTGGCTTTCTCTCTCTTCTTATGTCAACTAACGAGACCTAGCACCGGTTGGCTTTCTTTCTCTTCTTCTGTCAACTGGCGAGATCTAACGCCGGTTGGCTTTCTCTCTCTTCTTTTGTCAACTGATGAGACCTAACATCAGATGGCTTTCTCTCTCTTCATCTATCAGTCAACGATACTTAGCACTGGTTGGTCTCCTCTTTCTTCCTCTACCAGTTGGAGAGACCTAGTGCCGGTTGGTCTCCTCTCTCTTCGTCTATCAGTTGGCAAGACCTAGTGTCTGTTGGTCTCCTCTCTCTTTGTTTATCAGTCGGTGAGACCTAACGCCCGTTGGTCTCCTCTCTCTTTGTCTATCAATTGGTGAGTCCTAACATCGGTTGTCTTTTCTCTCTCTATCAGTTAGAGAGGCCTAAAGCCAACTGGTTTTCCCTCTCTTCTTCAGTCAGTTGGCGAGACTAAGCACCAGTTGGCTCCCTTCCTATCATCTCATCTGACACAGTCGGTGAAGCTTATCGTCGACTTCTTCCTCTCTCTCTTATCTCCTGAAACAGTTGTCGATGTCTAACACTAACTGCATCTCCTCTTCCTTCTTCTCTCTCCTTCCGTCTATCCCATTCCTCTCTTTAACCATTCGTCTATTTCTCTCTCGTTTTACCAAGAGCTATTGAGGTTAGCATCTCATGGCAGTCCTATCGTCTAGTCATAATGTTGTCGCGCCTGGATGGCTTGGCCTGCTTTACTGCCACGAAAGACTGACCTTTGTGCCTAGCTAGTCGATATTAGCTATAATGTCTAGTAACGATCCCGTGAACTGCTCTCATTTACTAAGCCTATTTCACCACGACGTAATGTCAACTATCCACCAGTCTAGTCACTGCCCTGACCTTCTCGCTTGGTCAAATTCTTCTCTGCCCCGATCTTTCTTTCTTCTTCTTGAATGCACATGCTTGTGTACTCTCATCAAAGAGGAAAAGGGTGAGGTCTAACCCACCTATCCCATAACCTTTGCCATATATGTGTGTGATTGCAGAAAACAGAAAATAAGAATAATACGAGCCAAAGGAGGCGATTCTGAACCAGTGTCATTACTAGGGGGCTTTCTTCGTGATCAGAGTTGATCTCCAAATCAGTTCGCATAAAAAGTTTGTCACGCCATCATGGTGCGACACGACAACCATCTACAAGTTCAGCAAATAACCGGGGCAATGGTAGCTCTCGGAATAACACACGAGGCAGCCAATAGAAAGGGGTGATCGGTGCAGCCGATATGGTCACTGATTCGAAGAAGGCTTCCCCCCAAATGTTGGACCTCTCTAAAGGGGTAACCACAGCAACAGTAACACCCCAGGCTGGCAAGCAACAGTCGTCGTACAATAGGGTACCTCCACCAGCCAACTTTGATCAGAAGGATTATCACTCTAAGCATAGGCATAAGGTCTATCCCTTCGAGAAGGAATGGGTCCCTACATTGTTCCAGTTATTATTGAAGCAGAATATGATCCAGCTTCCAGAAATCAAGTTCCCCGAGAAATCTGGCCTTGACGATCGGGCGAATTATTATGCTTACCATTGGAGGATTGATCATCCTACGGATGACTGCAACACACTGAAGGACGTCATTGAGGCCTTGATTCAGAAGGGTCAAAGAAAGCTCGAAGGCCTAAAGAAGGCCTTTGAGGCAACTGAGGCCTCCCATGTTGTAACCATTCAGGAGGAGGATGAAGTGCCTGGAATTCTCTACACCTTCATTATAATGCCTCAGGAAGGCATAATCACACCAAAGTAGGCAAGACAACCTCTTTGCCTTGTTAAAGGGACTGAAGATCGTTGGTGTCCATAGCATCAGATAAGAGGTCATTACTTGTTAGAATGCACAGTTTTCCTTGACATATTCGCAAAGAAGATGCGGGAGTATCAAGAATTCTACAATCATGCCATAAGTGATCCTCTAATTATTCCCTCATCGGGGCAAGAAGATCTCACAAGGCAAGACCTTCCCATCAATGACTCAGACCCTGCGGAACCCTCAACTTCCCAGCTATGCTACCATGACAGAAGCAAACTCAAGTCTTTGAGGTAAGAAGTGGTTCGTCAAGCCAGTGCTGATCGTAAACCCAACAAGATGAATCAGACTTCACGTCAAAGAACCAAAAAAAGACGGGCACCAAGGGCTGCTCGCCGAAGAAATAAGACCACTCAACCAACAGTCGAGCAAGAATTTCTCAGGCCCCTTCCTCCGTTGCCAACTTTGCTGGACTTCATCCCCGCCACGATCCTTTTTCCTTCTTTGTCCTGTTAAGAAGATGCCCCCATCTTATCTTCCACTCAGCAAACGTCTGATGAGAGTGACAACGTTAAAAGCATTCCCCAAAGGTCTGAGCAAGGGAAATACCTAAAAGATCCCCTACAACCGTCTAATTCTGGTGATGACGTAAAAAGCTGCCCAGATCGGTTTGATGAAGGGAACGACCTTAAAAGTCCCCCACTTTCCAACCCTTCTCCACCTTCTTTTTCTGCTTCGCATTCACTTATGTCTTATGCAGGTATGACCTTGATGTGCCTAGACTTCAAGGCTCTCGATCAAGAATTTGAAGGAATCAACATAAGCAGGACGCAGCGGAAGCGACTGAAAAAGTCCCTGGCACAGGCAACAGGATTCTTAACAGTTGATGATGCCCTGATAGCTAAAGAAAAGTCAGAGCCACCTTCAT
This sequence comes from Amborella trichopoda, assembly GCF_000471905.2. The sequence goes on along the minus strand of NW_006499603.1, from coordinate 6,102,955 downwards.
CAAAGAAGCACAAGAAGTTGAAGCCAAAGAAGCCCCAATGGCCCCTTGGGCCTGACTTCGAGCAGAGATTGAGAGAATCAAGAGGACAAAGCTTCTATTCTCAAGAGGTTGGCCACATGATACAAGTCTGTGAAGAACCAGTTGGCTTGGAGCAAACACTCCAAGCATCTGTATAAATACCGTATGGTTCGTACGAAGACACTCTTTACATAATCATCTTTGAACCTCAATTCCCCGCTAACGTTCAAGACAAGCCTCTCCAACCTGACGTGTTCATCACGTTTGAGGTTGACCTTTCCGTCACTCGATTCGAGGAAGGTGTAGGAATTATGACCCACTCTAGACCTTTATCAAAGGTAGAAATGTCAGAATCATGGGTCTCTGCACTTAAGGTTGATCAAAAAATCTCTGAGAACGATGATGAAGAACTTCAAGGGGCTCCAAAAGAATGGGAAGAAGGGGGTCAAGCCACAGCTGACGAACTTTAGGAAATAAATCTTAGAGATGAAGCGGATCCCAGACCCACTTTCATTTCAGTGAATATGTCTCCAGGAGAAAAAGAAGATTTCACCACCTTCTTGAAAGAAAACCAAGACGTCTTTGCTTGGCATTAATATGAGATGCTTGGGTTAGACCCTCAAGTAGAGTTCATCATCTCGGCATCGATCCAACTATCAAACCAGCTAAACAGAAGTCGAGTAGGTTTAGGCCTGAGCTCGAGATGCAGATAGACACCGAGAAAACCAAGCTCAGACAAGCAGGTTTCATCCGTGAAGTCAAATACCCGAAATGGCTAGCAAATGTCATTCCGATCAAGAAAAAGAATGGTCAAATCAGAGTGTGTATTGACTTTCGCAATTTGAACACCACCTATCCTAAAGATGACTTTCCATTACCATTCACCAAGATGGTCATTGACTCTACAACTCACTGCCAGATCTTCTCCTTCATGGACGGATACTTCGAATATAATCAAATAAGGATGGAGCTCGAAGATGAAGAGGCCACTTCTTAACTCCAAAAGGGGTCTTCTGTTACACAATGATGCCTTTTGGTTTAAAGAATGTTGGGGCCACTTATCAGAGAGCAATGACAACGATTTTCGAAGACATGATACACAGAGAGGTGGAGTATTATATAGATGACTTGGTGGTAACATCTGAAGAGAAGGATGCTCACATGAAGACCTTGAAAAAGTATTTGAGCGACTACGTCTTCATCAACTTAAAATGAACCTACTGAAATGCGCTTTTGGCAAGCGCTCCGAAAAATTCTTGGGGTTCATCGTCAAACATCGAGGGCTTGAAGTTGAGCCGGTTAAGGTCAAGGCAATTCAAGAAATGTTGTCACCCACTACACTTAGAGAGCTGCACTCTCTTCAAGGGAAATTGGCATACATTCGTAGGTTCATTTCGAACCTCTTAGGTCATTGTAAACCCTTTGCACATCTGCTGAAGAAAGATACCCCATTCATCTGAGATGAAGCATGTCAGGCAGCCTTTGACGACATCAAGCATTATTTTCTCAACCCTCCAGTGCTTTCTACACCAGTATTGGGGAAACCCCTCATCTTATACGTAACTGCTCTAGATGAGTCACTCGAAGCATTGTTGGCACAAAACAATGAAGAGGGAAAAGAGAATGTGTTATATTACCTCAACTGAGAGGAACTATCCCCCTATTGAGAAACTGTGTCTGGCTCTGATCTTTGCAGTACAAATACTCTGCCATTACTTGCTTGGTCATGAAGTGAAACTTATATCAAAAGTTGATTCTTTAAAATTTCTCATGACATGCCCAGAGTTTTACAAGTGGCCATTATTGCTTGGTCAAGTGGGCATTATTGCTGATGGAGTTTGACATCACATATGTCCCACAAAAGGCCATCAAGGGCCAGGCCCTGACGTACTTTCTAGCAGCACACCCCGTGCCGGCCGAATCTCCGCTATCCAGCGACCTCCCTGATGAAGAAATAATATGTGTCAACCTTGCTCTTGTGCAGGAATTATACTTCGACGGAGCCTTCCAATCGGAACAAGGAGGCGCCAGAGTCGTATTCTTGAGTTCTACAGGAGGAATAATGTCACTTTCTTTCTCTCTCACTCAAGTTGATTCTCATAATGAAGCAGAATATCAGGCCCTTATAATCGAACTTGAGATAGCTCTGGATCTCGACTTGAGCAGCTCAAGATTTATGGCGACTCTGTGTTGGTTATCCGACAGCTCAAAGGGATTTATGATGTAGGAAAAGACACCCTCAAGCCTTATCACGATACTGCAAAATCATATATGGTCCAATTCAAAGACATATCCCTGAGTCACATCCCCAGGAGGCTAAATTAACAGGCTGATGCACTTACGAAACTCGGGGCTACAATTAGTTGTCCTCATAGGGACCCACGCTTATTCGGGTGGCGAAATGGAGAGACATCGAGCTGAGAACTGAAGTTGATGTGGATGACGAGAGAAATATCTTCCCTGAGTGTCCTCCTTATCCATTTGGATCTATCGGCCAAAGAAGTAATCAAGGCTGAACAAGAAATAGCACAGAGTCGAGAAGCTAAGGGTCGAAATCAAGGACCACAATTCTTTCACCCAGTGTGTGCAAAAATTTAGCAGGTCAAAGATTGGAGAGACTCCATTACTAGTTTCCTAAAACATGGCAGGCTTCCAAAAGAACATTTCGAACGTAACAGTATACGTCGAATGTCCACCAAGTATACCCTCCTTGAAGATGATGTTCTCTTTAGACGGTCATTCGATGGCATTATTTTGAGATGTGTTAACATCCTGGAGGCAAATAAGGTGTTAGAAGAAGTCTACTCAGGAATTTGTGGGCTGCACCAGTCTGGCCCTAAGCTCTATGAACGAATATGCAGGTTGGGATACTATTGGCCTTCTATGATCGTCGATTTCTTAAGCTACACTAAAAAGTGCCAGGTATGCCAAATATACTCCATCCTGGTTCACTAGTCTCCAGAGCCCTTTCACCCTACGATTGCATCATGGCCCTTCTCACAATGGAGTATAGATATCATAGGGCTCATTGACCCCCCTTCTGCAATGGGCCATGTTTTCATCCTAGCTGCAACATATTATTTCTCTAAGTGGGCTGAAGCGGTCCTCCTTAGGCAAGTTTCTGAGACAACGGTGGCCTCCTTTGTTCGACATCATATCATATACCACTTCAGAGTGCTCGATCGGATCATATCTGACAATGGTCCTCAATTTAGAAGTCATCACATCGATCGCCTAGTTAACCAATTCGGTTTCGAATGGAGGTACTTGACTATGTACCACCCTCGGGTGAATGGATTAGCTGAGGCTTTCATAAGAATCTATGCATGTTCTAAGAAGTTAGTATCAAAAC
>NW_006499603.1:6051755-6099467 GCF_000471905.2 Amborella trichopoda | reverse complement strand
CGAGTAGTTATTCACCAGGGAATAACCAAAGATGACAAAGTCAAGCTTCGATATCAAGAACTAGATGCACTCAATGGAAAGAGGCTAAAGGCTCAGCAAAACCTTGAACTCAATCAAGGGAGAATGAAGAGGGCTTTTGACAAATCTGTCAAGATCCGCACATTCACCTGTGGTGATTTAGTCTTAGCCGTAAAGAGGCCTATTGTTATGCATGGCTGGCATAAAGGGAAGTTTGAGCCTAAGTGGAAAGGTCCCTTTATAGTAAAAAAGGTCTGCCCAACGGGGCCGACATACTAGCACATCCTGGTGGAGAAAAGGTGATGCCCCTATCAACGGGCGATACCAAAAGAAGTATTATCCTTGATGCGTAGGGACTCAACATGAAAACAAGAAACATAGTCCAAACAAAATGCTAACGTTATTCTTTTATATGCAGTAAAAATGAGTTACAAGTTACAAGAACCCATTACTATGGAGGTTACAAGTCTCTTGTGTCTGAGGATAAGAGGACGGTTACAAACCAAAACTTGTGCTTTTGCTCTTGCATCTGAGAGTAAGAGGACGATTACAGGCCAAAACAAATGCCTGTATCATGAGGAAGAAGCAAACCCACAAAAGGAAGGACCTCCTCATGAAGAAGAAGCGAAACCACTTGGAGAGTTAGACATCTGACGAGTAAGAGAATGGTTACAGGCCAGAAGACAAAGCAGAGCCATTCCAAGAAGTTAGCCTCAGTCAATCCGACATGTATGTCAAACATACAAGCCATATACCTCATCTGACGTGTATGTCGAACATACGACATAGGATCCATTCGACATGTATATCAAACATACAAGAGGGGCTGCCCTAGCAAGGAGCTGGCCTATGGCGAGAAGCACACCCTGTTCACATTGGATGCCCTTCCGCAGAACAATGTGGACCTCACTACAGTCTTGAAGGATTTGGCTTCCAATAGATACCACAAGCCACGCCTCATCCTTTGCCACTTTTTGCCGGCCCATGGACATCGTCGTACGTAGCTCATCGTCGAGCACTAGGAACCCCGCACGTGACTTACTGACACATGCGAACATCTTTCTTCGCACCGTGATAAGCCACATGTGCTAACAAGCACCGACTGAAGCCAGCGCCAGTTGCATTCTCCAAAGGTCAGTGCTGGTTGTGCTCCTAACCCTTAGCACCGACTGTTTTGCTTGAGGATCGGCATCGGTTGTATCAGCACACCAAATCATCAGCACTAGTTGGACTTCTGTTAACGCCAACCTTGTCACGACTGCTCCCCCCCCGAGACTCCTCGTTTTCACACCTCCTTAAATGGTCACAGGATTTCCATGGACGACGGTTCACCTCCAACAATCACACCCCTTCCTCGTGATGGTTCACCTCCAACAATCACACCCCTTCCTCGTGATGGTTCACCTCCAACGACCATACACCTTCCCCACAACGCTTCACCTCCTGCAGTCGTACGACACACCTCTGGTGACCATTCGTCTTCCGTCAGAATTTCTCCCACATGGCCGAAAACTCACAGAAAATTTTCCCGCCTATCTCTCTGGTCTGGACTTCACCAGAACCTCATTGAGAAACCTCTGCGACACCACGAAAGTGTCGAAAAAATTCCACAACCATCGGGGAACCCCTTAAACCCCTGAAAAGCCCTCAAGACATGCGAAAATACTCTTTGATGTGTTTCCCCCCATTCTCGAAAGAAAAAATAGCCAGAGACTCCTCTACTTCTCGAAAATATTCCTGAAAAGCTCTCCTTTCCCTGCTACTCTCTTTGCAATCTCACCAAATTTGGGCCAAAGTGTGCACGCCGAAGGTCTTCTCAGCAAAACCCTTGCTGGAATCCTGCTGCCTGCCGAAGAACCTTCCCTACAGAGACTATTGCTGAAGTCCCACTGCTCGCTGGAAACTTCAACAGAGCACTCTCTCCTCGCGGTTAAAGAAAACTTGCTTAAGTTTTTACCCCTGGTGAAAACTAAGGGAAAGACAGGGTTTTACCCCCTTATATAGACTACATTGCCCCCAAAAGCCCTTCACAAACTCAGAATACCAGTTGCGTCCAAGGGAACCCAAGCGACAACGAGCCGGGTGAAGCTTCGACATGAGGCCTGAGGAACTCTCATCAATCCATCCCCAGGGCCGGTTGACGCAGCACTGGGTAAATTTCTAAACAAACCTAGAGCCAGTTGACGTAGCGCTGGGTGTGTTTTCAAATACAACTGAGCGCCAGTTGACTTAGCGCTGGGTGTGTTTTCAAATACAACCTTAGCGTCGGTTGACTTAGTGCCGGGTGTGTCTTCGAAACGACCCTAGCACCGGTTAACTCAACACCAGTTGACTTTAGATGATATCACACGTCATTCACAACGCCAGCTGAGCAGCGCCGATTGTGTTAGAACTCGATGCCGATTGTGATGTGAGAACTCAGCGCCGGTTGTGTTGTGAGAACTGAGCGCCGGTTGTGTTGTGAGAACTCAGTGCCGGTTGAAAATTTGCATCAAACCATCAGCGCTACACATGATGCTGGTCGTATTTCAAGTAGTGTATGCCCTACCACTATCCCTAGTAGACTTGCACCCAGGTCGTTGCACCTAAACTGTGACCTTCCCAAAGGAGTCAGGAGATGTCCCTCGTCTCCCATTAAGAGTCACACCCATACTGCAGCCCATCACCCTCAGTGAAGTTGGGGTCATTCTTACCTTCCCAATACCCAGTGGGTCAGCTTCACACTAGACTACCTTATCCCCAGGAGTTGGGTTACTGGTCATAAAGTCTCATCTTTCACCCCAGAGAGTGCCTTACCCCCATAAAAAACCACAGTAAGGTCCACGTTTTCTAGTCATCGTGCATCAGGTCACCAGTTCCACCTAGCCCTCAATTTGTGAATGGTCTTAGCCATGTTATCCCCAGGGAGTCAGATTACCATCCACAGGCCTATTCCCCATGGAGCTTCACCTACATGGCAATCCACACGATAGTTTGTGCTACATGACCATAAACTACATAGCCCTGGTTTAGACGCACGACCCTAAACTCCGCGGTCCATGCTGCATGACCCTAAACTGCATAGCCTTGGTCTAGATGCACAACCCTGAACTCCACGGTTCGTGCTGCATAACCCTAAACGACGTATCCCTGGTCAAGACGCATGACCTTAAACTCTGTTGTCCGTGCTGCATGACCCTAATATGCACAACCATGATCTAGACACAGGACCCTAAACTCCGCGGTCTGTGCAACATGACCCTAAACTTCATAATCACATGACCCTAAACTCTGCGGTCCATGCTGCATGACACTAAACTGCATAGCCCTGGTCTAGACACACGACCCTATACTCCACGATCCTTGCTGCATGACCCTAAACTGCACGCCCTGGTCTAGACGCACGATCCTAAACTCTGTGGTCCGTGCTGCATGACGCTAAACTACATAGCCCTAGCCTAGATACATGACCCTAAACTCTACGGTCCGTGCTGCAGGACCTTAAACTACACAGCCATGGTCTAGACGTATGACCCTACACTCCATAGTCTGTGCTAGATGACCCTAAACTGCATAGCCCTAGTTTAGACACACGACCCTAAACTTCGTGGTCCATGCTAACCCTAAATTGCATAGCCCTGGTCTAGGCGCAGGACCCTAAACTTCGTCGTCCCTGCTGCACGACCCTATACTGCATAGCCCTGGTCTAGATGCATGAGCCTAAACTTCGCGGTCCGTGCTGCATGAACCCTAAGTACACATCCCTGGTCTAGACACATGACCTTAAACTCCGCGGTCCGTCTTGCATGACCCTAAACTACACAGCCTAAGTCTAGACGCACGACCCTAAACTCCATGGTCCGTGCTACATGACCATAAACTGCACAGCCTTGGTTTAGACACACGACCCTAAACTCTGCGGTCCTAGCTGCATGACCATAAACTGCACAGCCCTGGTCTAGACGCATGACCTTAAACTTCGTGGTCCGTGCTGCATGACAGTAAAATGCACAGCCCTGGTCTCGACGCACGACCCTATACTCCACGGTCCATGCTGCATGATCCTAAACTGCATAACCCTGGTCTAGACGCACGACCCTAAACTCCACGGTCCATGATGCGTGACCCTAAACTGCACAGCGGTCTAAATGCAACACCCTAAACTCCACGGTCCGTGCTGGATGACCCTAAACTGCACAGCTAATCTAAACGCACGACCCTAAACTCCACGGCCCGTGCTGCACGACCCTAAATAGCACAACCCTGGTCTAGACGTACGACCCTAAACTTCGAAGTCCATGTTGCATGACCCTAAACTATACAGCCTTGATCTAGACGCACAACCCTAAACTCTACGGTCTGTGCTGCATGGCTCTAAACTGCGCAGCTCTGGTCCAGATGTACGATCTTAAACTCTGCATTCCATGCTGCGTACCCTAAACTGCACAGGCTTGGTCGAGACACATGACCCAAAACACCACGGTACGTGCTGCATGACCCTAAACTGCACAGCCCTGGTCTCAAGACGCAAACTCCGCGGTCCGTGCTACATGACCCTATACTGCACAGCCTTGGTCTAGATGCACGACCCTAAACTCCGCGGTCCGTGCTGCATGACCCTAAACGTCACAGCCCTGGTCTAGACGGACGACTCTAAACTCCGCAGTCCGTGCTGCATGACCCTAAACTGTGCAGCGCTGGTCTACACGCAAGACGCTAAACTCCATGGTCCGTGCTACATGACCCTAAACTGCACAGCCCTGGTCTACATGCACGACCCTAAACTCTGCAGTCCGTGCTACATGAACTTAAACTGCACAACCCTGGGCTTGACGCACGACCCTAAACTTCACAGTTTGTGTTTCATTACCCTAAACTGCATAGCTCTGGTCTACAAGACCTAACACCAGTTGGTCTCCTCTCTCTTCGTTTATCAATCGGTAATACCTAGCGCCCGTTGGTCTCCTCTCTCTTTGTCTACCAGTCGGTGAGACCTAGTGCCGGTTGGTCTCCTCTCTCTTCGTCTATCAGTCGGTGAGACCTAGAGCCGGTTGGTCTCCTCTCTCTTTGTTTGTCAATCAGCAAGATCTAGCCTCGGTTGTCTTTTCTCTCTCTACTAGTCGACGAGGCCTAGCATCGGGTGGGTCTTCTCCCTCTTCTTCTATCAGTTGGTAAGGCCTAGCGCCAACTGGTTTTCCCTCTTTTCTTCAGTCAGTTGGCGAGACTGAGCACCAGTTGGCTCCCTTCCTCTCTTCTCATCTGACACAGTCGGTGAAGCTTACCGCCGATTGCTTCCTCTCTCTCCTATCTCCTAAAACAGTCGGCGATGTCTAGCGCTGGCTGCATCTCCTCGTCCTTCTTCTCTCTCCTTTTGTCTATCCCCTTCCTCTCTTTAACCATTCCTCTGCTGTTCTCTTGTTCGACCAAGAGGGATTGAGGTTAGCATCTCATGGCAGTCCTGTCGTCTAGCCGTGATGTTGTCGCGTCAGGTTCGCTGGCCCACTTTACTGCCACGACAGACTGAGCATCGTGCCTAGCTAGTCGATATCGGCAATAATGTCAGTAGTGATTCCGTGAGCCGGTCTCAGTTACCAAGCCTGTTTCACCACCATGTTATGTCAATTATCCACCAGTCTAGTCACTGACCTGACCTTCTCGCTTGATCGAATTCTTCTCTCCCCCCCATCTTTCTTTCTTCTTCTTGCATGCACATGCTTGTGTAAGCTCATCAGAGAAGAAAAGGGTGAGTCTGACCCACCTGTCCCATAACCGTTGCGATATATGTGTGTGATTGCAGAAAACAGAAAATATGAAGATACAAGCCAAGGGAGGCGATTTCGAACCAGTGTCATTACTGGGTGGCTTTCTTCGTGATCTAAGAGGGCACCCACACGAGTCAGCCTAAGTAAGTCCCGAACCCACCTTTTAAATTCTTCTCTCACCGGTTGGTAACACCTGCCCCCGTTTTTTGAATGAGGTTACCGAGAGAGCGATCTCACAAACGTCCTAGGTCTTCCCTAAATCCCGAGACAGGAGCAGCCCGATCCCCCGGGGATCTAGAGGGCGAGATCGAGGCACCTAACCACCTGGCCATTCCTATCAAGACACCTGGCCAAGTGGACATTATTGTTGATGGAGTTTGACATCATGTACGTGCCACAAAAGGCAGTCAAAGGACAAGCCCTAGCAGACTTTCTCATGGCTCACCCAATCCCTTTGGAATCTCCCTTGTTAAGTGATCTCCCGGATGAAGAAGTTTTTTATGCAGTACTAGCTTGGCCGTGGGAGATGTATTTCGATGGAGCATTTTAGTCTGATAGAGGGGGTTCCTGAGTCGTGTTCATGATTCCCGATGATGGAATGATTCCTCTATCCTTCTCACTTGCAGAGGAATTTTCTCATAATGAAGCTGAATATCAAGCCCTCATAATCGGATTGGTGATCACTCAGGAACTAGACCTTGAGCGGCTAAACATCTTCAACAACTTTGAGCTGGTCATCCGGTAGCTTAAAGGGATTTATGACGTGAGGAAGGATACTCTCAAGCCTTATCATGACACGGCCAAATCTTATATGGCCCACTTTAATGATTTCTCTCTAGTCATATCCCTAGGAGGCTGAACTTGCACTCTCAAAGCTCAGGGCTACCATTCATTTTTCTTCATCAGGGCTCAAACATGTTTGAGTAACAGAATGGAGACATGTCGACTTGAGAGCCGAAGCTGATGCAGATGAAGAGAGAGATATCTTCCCGGAATGCCCGCCTTATCTGTTCGGAACACTCCTCGCTGCCAAAGATGTCATTAAGGCAGAGCATGAAATGTCCCGAGGAAAAGAATCCAAAGTAGAGAAACAGGAGCCTGAATTCTTCGACCCTATGTGTGCAGAGGTAGAACAAGTAGAAGACTAGAGGGAGCCTGTCATGAATTTCATAAAGCATGGAAGGCTGCCAGAGGATCAAGCGGAACGCAACGGTACACGACGAATGTCTACCAAGTACACCCTTCTCGATGGGGATGTTCTCTTTCGTTGATCATTTGACGAAATTCTCCTTAGGTGCGTCGATACACAAGAAGCAAGCAAAGTGCTCGAAGAAGTGCATTTAGGTATCTGCGGGCTGCATCAGTTTGGCCCAAAGCTCTACGAGCGCATACACAGACTTCGCTATTACTGGCCTTCAATGATGGCTGACACCCAAAAGTATGATATAAAAGATGCCAGGTGTGCCCAATTCACTCAAGCCTCATTCATCAGGCCCCAGAGCCTCTCCATCCTACAGTGACATCATGACCCTTTTCCTAGTGGACCATTGACCCTCCTTCTGCCTTGGGTCATGCCTTCATTCTAGTAGCGACATATTACTTTTCCAAGTGGGCTAAAGCAATCCCTATCAAGCAGGTTCTAGGGACCACTGTGGCCAAATTTGTGTGCCACCACATCATATACTGGTTCGAGGTCCTGGACCAAATAATCTCTGATAATGGCCCTGAGTTCAAAAGCCATCACGTTGATCGCCTGGCCAACTAGTTCGGTTTCGAGTGGGAATACTCGACTTTGTACTACCCTCAAGCCAACGCTTTAGCTGAGGCATTCAACAAAACCCTGTGTGAGGTGCTCCGAAAGTCAGCTTCGAAGTCAAAGAAGAATAGGCATGAAAAGCTGCCTGAAGCTCTATGAGCTTATCGTACCACTTGCAATGCTACAAACTCTACCCCTTATTCCCTGGTTTACGGAGGTGAGGTGGTTTTACACCTCGAAGTTTAGATAACTTCACTTTGTGTCGTTATACCTCAGAGACTAACCGAAGATGAGAGGGTCAAGCTCTGTTATCAAGAGTTGGATGCCCTTAACGAAAAGAGACTAGAGGCCCAGCAGAACCTCGGGCTCAATCAGGGGTGAATGAAGAGAGCCTTTGACAAATCTCTCAAGGTTCACTCATTCGCCTATGGAGATCTAGTCTTGGCAGTCAAGAGACGGATTGTCATGCATGGGCGTCACAAAGGAAAGTTCGAGCCCAAGTGGGAAGGTCCATTCATAGTCAAGAAGGTCACACCAAATGGGGCCTATATACTGGCAAACTCTGATGGAGAAGAGGCGATGCCCCCTATCAACGAGGGGTATTTAAAGAAGTATTACCCCTGACATGTCCCTAAAATGTGGTGCGTGTAGTAAAAAGAAAGAAATGAGCATGAGGAACACTATGCCGACTCAAAGGAAATTTATTTCTTTTGTCGCATTAGAAAAAGGTGCATGCTACAATCAAAAGCCCATCATTAGGGAGGTTACAAAGATCTTGCATCTGAGGATAAGAGGACGATTACAAGCCAAAACTCGCAATACAAAGCTCTTGCATCTGAGAATAAGAGGACGGTTACAAGCCAAAAAGAAACGCCCTCATCATGAAGAAGAAGCAAAACCACTTGGAAGTCAGCTTCAATTTGTTTGTCGGGTGCTCTCAAAGAGGATGGTTACAGGCCAGAAGATGAAGTCAACCATTTTCGAGTCAACTTCAATCCATCTGACATACAAAGCAGATCTCTCTGGCCAGGAGCTGGCCCATGATGGATTCCCTTCCTCCAAAACAACATGTACTTCACTGTTGTGCTGGGGGACTTGGCTTCCAACAGACCACAGTGACCGAGCCTTCTCATTTGCCATCACTCTTAGCCCCCATAAGGCATTGCCATCCATGATCATCACTGCACGCAACTCAATGCCATGCGTGATCATCGTATGTGACTTAATGCCACAAGTGAGGTCGAACCAGTGTTACAAGAGATTCAAGATGAGGGGTCTAGCGATTTCGGCTCGCTGACGAAGTGGAACTAAAATGACTCTGCAAGTCAGGGGTAGAGGAGTTCTACGACCATGACTCGAGTGCTGACCCAAGACTCGAGATGGGTTGTGAGGCTCAGCCAGACTAGCACGCTTTAGAAAGGCTTTCACTGAAGGAAGGTCCTAAGGCACTCGATTAAGGACTCATAAAACTCAAGGCTAAGTTCTAGATCGGTCCTAAAAAACTCAGGGTGCATTTCCCCATTGGATGAGCCATGAAGGCTTAGGTTCTGACTTCTAGAGCCCTTAGAGTGGGTCTTTGAGGGATCTTGATCTTGTTGAGCTTGACTCTCACCATGAGTAGGTCGACCCAAGTCTAGTTGACCTTGTAGGTTAAGCGATTTTGGAGGGACTAGGGACTCGCTGATAGTGTGAATTTTGGTAGCATTTCCCCTAGACCTAGACATTGATGGAGGTTGTAACCCAGCTCGAAAGCACTTTACTTAGACCTAGATGTTGATGGACGGGGTGCAACCTTGGCTCCTTAGCTCCAAGTTGGATGACCTGACTATTTAAGGTGATGCGAGTCATGTAAACCTATAGGACTACTGGGCTCGATAGGAGGTGGGCTAGATAGGTTAATGTTCGAATTATGTCCTTTCAAGGATTTAAATTCTGACATTTTTTAATGGCTCTTAACTTTAGTGGGAGTAAAAGAGCAACATGACTCTAGGATCTTGACTCACTGGGACCAAGAATTATGAAACCTCAATTAAGTCATAAGGAGGATTTATGCATGGTAAGTACCAAGAGGGTTGAGGGTTGCCTCTTAATCAGGGATAGTTATTATGTTTGTGCCTCATGACTGAGTGATGAACCGGGGCAATACGATGTATGTAAGAGCTTGAGGGTGAAAAACCTTATACAGGAAGGTTAGGGCCAATAGATGACATTGACATAAATCCTTGATTTTAGAACCTTCTCATAGCATGTACATAAATAGTTGTAATATACGGGAAACCTCTCTTTCAAGTATACACTATTAAGAGTTGTACACATGTGCCAAGACAGGAACCCTCGCACCATGTTTGTGCAAATGACCTAGAAGGGATGCACTTGAAATCCACTTAAACTTAGGGATGCAGAGTCCAACATCAGTTTGAATTTAATAGGGTAATATCATGAGTCCTTGATTATATATTGTGGATCATGAGTCTATTGGGTCATACCGAGAATGTTGCTTTGGATTTCTAGTCTAGTTGAGTGGAGGGCTCCATTTTGTAATTTGATTCCAAGGATCCTAATTTCCATGGTAGGTATTTTCATGATTTTTAAAATGATTTAATTTTATATAAAAGCATTAAAATAATTTTTCTGGATTTATTAGAATTTTATTTGATTTTTCTAATCAAGAGAATTCGGTTCCCAAAATTGTTTCAAGGAAATGACAAACAGTCCCCTAGGACCCACACGGGACACCCAAATGGCCAATGGGTGTCGACGTGTCAACCCTAGGGAATCCTACATCCCACCCACGTGGAGCTGACATGGGGTTGACCCCGTTTTCATTTTTTTAATTGATCATTTAAGTTATAAGTTGTAGTTTTGTAGAATTTTCTAAAATATTGAGATTTAAAAAATTTATTTTTAGCATATGCCTAAAGAAAGTGGTATATGCAACATCTGTGGAGAATTCTAGAAGTATAGGGTTTGTAATTACGAGCTTAACCTTAAGGGTATATGATAAATGGTGGTAATTTTTAAGATTTTATTTTTACTGGAATTTTTGTCAAATGACCTTAAGGGCATGCCCTCCATCTTGGTTTTAGGATTTATTAAATGTGAGGAGTATGGGTTTTTTCGTATAACATAGGAACTTAGAGTAAATTAAGGAGGATAAATGTGTTTTAAATCTATACTACATCTTGATGGCATGATGGTGGATGGTGGGTTATGATCATGCCTCTCTTTGTAGCCATTGGTAGATGATATGAAGGGCCAAGATTCATTTATCTCGAAGCATCTCTAGACTTGAGGGATGAGCTTTCATTTTCCTACACATGAGTTCACATTTAAGATTTTCCCTAGGAAAACATGGCATGCACCTCACTCTCTCTACCATTAAGTGACATGCCCAAGTGAGGCTTCTTTCTCTCTCAAAGATCTTGTGGTGAGAGAATAAATCTATTGAAAATTTTATTCTACTCCAATAATGTTGATCCAAAGCTCAAAATTCAAGCCATGGATGATGGAATCTTCAAGCCTCCAACAATTGAGTAGGATCAATTTTATTTCCTTTGATTTTCTTAGTTTGTTCTTGTTGTAAATCCTCAATTACAACAACATTTCTTCCTCTCTTGATCAGTAGATTATTGATCCCTCGATTGATTAATGATCCCTCTTTATTCATAGAGTTAAAGGCTTCATGCATGCACAATTTGACATAGTTTTCCATGAGCTTTAATGCTTGGATTATGTAGTATTTTGGCTGATATTTCTCTGAGAATATTATGATAATATCACCACTTGAACCTTTTCCTTGATCTCTTGAATTAATGATTATAAAGAGAGACTATGCCTAATTTTTATGTACTAGATTGCGAACTCAAATGAATTGGTTTTGTGTTTTAATACAGCAGTTTTCTCCCACGATTTCTCCACTTGAATTGATCGTTAGATCTTTGCAAATCCTTCCATGTTTAAGTATGTATCAGTACATTCTTGGCATCCCACTTGATTATATGATGAATTAGCCCTCATTTTGAGATATGCCATCGCATGTTACCCAATGGCGTATAGCTAAGACTTAAGGCTGTAAACCGGGCACTCGAGAGCTCTAATTGGCTTCCCATGGTCATGTTATATTTAACACTTGATTATATGCATGTTCATATAATGGAGATCATGTTGTGATGAGTTTTTATGAGTTCATTGATTTATAATTTTGCTATGTAAGTTTGAGTAGTGCTGATTTTGAAAATGCATACTGTACATCTGTAGTTTGATGATCACCTTTTGTAACTTGTTTTGTTCATATGCAAGGACCCCAAATAAGTTACATCATCTCAGTTGAGTGTATTTGAAAGTCAAATCTCATTATAGTTATAGTGACCTTTCTATAATTTGATTTACAAGTTGTAATTTCAAAGTATATTGAAAAATTTCAAGGTGTTTTGGCTTGTTTTTGTCTACATTGTAGTCCAAGTCAATTAAATTACTTTCTATACACTCACAAGTGGTACCAGACCCAAATTATAAGAGGGTCCTATGGTCCTTCAAAGTTGACCTAAATTTTGATTTAAAAAGTGCATGAGTGCTCAATCATGGAAGGCAAAGTTAATTTGCCAAAGTTTTGATGGATGAAGTTCTAATGGCATGACCATGGCTGAAAATTGCAAGATCTGATCACTATTTTTGATAGAGTGATAAGAGCATATTTTCTTCATATAATATGGTGATATTGTATTATATTTTTTATTTTTTAATATAGTTTCATGTGGAAAAGGTCTAATGGCCAAATCATGTATTGTTTGAAAGTATTTGACAGTTTGTTGGGTGTTTACTAGATCTATGTACAAATTTTCTACGAACATTGCACTTTTGTACACGGATGTTTGGAGCTATCAAACCATCTGAACTTGAGTTAGGGGCAAATTTTAATTTTTCTTTTGTGAAATTGTGTCTAGTTTCATAAAAAAAAAGGCTCATGATAAATTTCCCGATAATTTTAAAGATATAGCCATTTTATAAAAGATACGTCAATCTGTATTTTCTGCTACACAGTGCAAAGACACAAGTTGTTTGTGTTCTATTGAACCTTGAATGTAATTTGTACCATTTTGAGTATTTTTTAATTGAGAAAAAATCCCATAAGAAAAATTTAAATAGGCTTAAAAGTTATGGCCCTAGGAATAGATGATGCTCAACTTAGAAAGCTAAAAAAACTGCATAACTGACATCCTAAGTGTAAGTAGGATATGTGTATCACGCACTCTAGTGTAATCCAACTGTGGAGCATCAGTTGTTAGAAGTTTTGAGACTTCATATAATATATACGATCAGTGGCAGGGTTGGATAAACACTAGGTCATGAGTATAAGGTTTGATACCCGAGATTCGAGTCTTGGTCAAGATCCGAGTTACAAGAATGGGCATTCACGAAGCTTTACCCCCGAAGGACTACGTTCATGAGACCCTCGAAGGCATGGAGTACCTTCCCTTTAAATTCTTCATCCTAGAATTATGAAACAAGTTCAACAGGAAGAGCGATCAAGATACCCACATTAACACATACCTCCTCTCTGTTGAAGCTTTACGAGATAGGCCAAATCAACCGAAGCCCATATTTTCGCAAACATTGTTCGGTGATGCTCTGAACTGGCATCGAAGAATGATGTGTACTCAACCATACATCACTCCATATGAAATGTTCAATCTATTCGTTTCTCACTACCATGGATCGACATAGAGGCCTCCCTCCCTGGGCGAACTCAATGCAACAAAAAAAAATCTAGGAGAATCGTTTGAAGACTGCATAAATTGATTTTGCGAGGTGGCGATGAGGGTCATTGAATGTCCACTCACATACCCAGCCAAGATCTTCATGGCTTAGAATGTCGCTCCAGAAGACCTTCTTCAGCTAAGGTCTTATCCCCTACTCTTTCGACTTTATGATTGAGTGGGTGGCATGCCATGAAAAGGTCAGAGGAACACCTCTCAGCACTAGACCCAAGAACAAACTCATAACCACTCCCCAAAACAAGACAAACAACAACAACAACAAGGGGAATACTTCCGATCGGGTTAATGAAATTGTCATTAACGAGCCAGCTCGAGGTTTAGCTGCTCAGCGCAATTACCAGAATATAAATCAGAGGGGTCGGCCTAGAGTTAACGCTCAAAATAACAACCAAAAGAGAGAGGATAATTTCACTCCTCTCAAAGACCCATAGAACAAGTACTGGAATTACTCTTGTCTAAAGACATGGTTTACCTCTCAGTGCCATCCGAGCCACCATTCCAAGTTGCGGACAAGAGCAAGTGGTGCAAATGGCACAAAAACCATGCACATGACACGCAAAACTGCTATCATTTACAACATGTCATTCAGGGGTTGATCGATAGGGGGACATCACTGTACCACCAAACAATCAGCCCGTCGAGGAACCTAATTAGAAGATGGGTGTATTCACAAATCCTCTTCTAGAAAATATGGCCACAACAATAGGAAAGCCGGAAGTTCAAAACAACTCTAAGGGGAACATCATCATCCATATGATCGAGAATGGAGTCGAAGAAGAAGACCAGCTCAATTCATATTCCCTAGTGGTCACCACCTTCAGGAGCCCCTAGAGGATCTATTGGATCTTCTAAAAGGAACCTCTTCACCTCATAGCCTCAACAACCCACCTAAGTGGGAACAATATGATGAGGACGATGTGTTAGAAATCAATGTTGTCATGATCGAGGAGAAGGGATCATCCTCCAATCGAAGGCTCAACACCCCAAAGTACCCAATCACTCTCGCAAGGGCCAACCCTATCGAGCTTCAGGAAACTGAAGTAGACTCCTTGACTCGAAGAGGTCAAGTTTTCAAGCGCATCCATTTGATGGCCAATACCCTAGAGGAAAGAATAGGGAAAATCCCCTAGGCCAAGCAACTGATGATTACCATAAATAAAGAACCCCAAAAATGAGTCACATCTCCATCTTGGAGCTTCTTAATAACTCACCAGTGCATAGGGCCCATATTGAGAAAGTCCTCACTAAGGCACACGTCACGAGCAGCACACAACCGAATGAGTTTTGCAAAATGATCAACCAGTTGATGGCACCAACGTCGATCGCATTCATGGATGAAGACGTCCCGGCTAGCTTCAACCACTTTCACATCCAACCATTACACATCATCATTTTCATGCAAGGGTATGAGACACAGAGGGTACTCGTTGACAACGGGGCATCCTTAAAGATATGCCCTATGAAAATGGTGAAGCAGATAAGCAGGAGCTCAGATGGTTTCCAGTCGTGTCAGCTCAATAGTGCTGCATACGATAGGACCAAGAGACAAACTGAAGGCATATTTTCTCTCACTCTCAAGATCGACCTTAGCGCCCAAGTGATAAAGTTTTATGTCTTATACATAAAACCCTCATTCAACATGCTACTAGGAAGGTTGTGGCTACACAAGAATCTCATGGTGGCCTCTACACTCCATCAGTGACTAAAATTTCCAACCAAGAACAGCATCAGTATGTGTTGAACTTTCTTCTCTTCCAAGCTCTAGTGTAGATAATGGGAAGCTAGTTGTGGGAGTCAAGCTCGGAGAACTCCCGCTTGTTTCCTTTGAGCAAGCTAATTGTGACACCTTACACTTAGAGGCCAGCAACCCTATTCCTCAAATTCTACAAACTTCCACATTGATGGAAGACATCATCCAATGTCAACATCGATACGGTTTCGGGTCCCTCGAGGACTGACATATGCTCTTCTCCCAAGGCTTTCAACTAGGCCAAGGTTTGAGAAGTCAAGGGCAAAACGTAACAAAGGCGATCTCTGAATCACCCCAAGCCAAAACTAAAAACGGGGATCGAAGAGGACTTGGGTGTTCTCTCACCTTATTTCAAAGCTCGATGAAGTCTTCATACTATCCGGGCTTTTTATCTGAAGGCATTCAAAGCCTCAAACCTCTTGATGCTCGTTCTTCAAAATGGTCAAAGGTAACCCTTAATTCCCCAATGGTGGAGGATCCTCCTTCCACACTTCAGCACACACAAGAACTGGGAATTAAAAACCTTTTTGCTGACTTGGACATGAAATTATACACAATTGGCTTTGACACAACTAATAGTGCTCATTTGCATGTTCGAACCCAGGAACTGAATTGGTCAATCACTCCCTTATCTCAAGAATTGTTGGAAGCATACCAACGGCACCTTCAAGTCCCAGTGGAAAAAAGGGATAGGCGTAGGGTGGCCACGTCTGGTCCCCAACATATCTCTCGCGAATCCCATAAGGGACACCTCTTGTGACATTTCAAAAACCGCTTAAAATTTGAAACATGATAAAAATGATAATAAGGAAATGAATTTTCAAAAATGGCAAACACTCAGGATAGCCCATTAATGGTGCAAAACACCCAAGACCACGAATCGAATAACCTAGACGAAGATCAAGAGAACCAAGAGTCCGAAGAAATCCCTCAACCTATGGAACTCACTTCCCATATTGAGTAGTTCAATAAGAGATTTGATGGTAATCCAACAGCTACCATTGAAGAGACAATCGACGTCAACCTAGGAACAAAGAAGGATCCAAGGTTAACCAAGATTGGAACCTCCTTATCTCCTGAGGAGAGAAAAAACATGATTTCTTTTCTCAATGAATATTGTGATGTCTTCGCCTGGTATACGATGATATGTCAGGGTTAGATTCCATATTGGTGCAATATCACCTAGTATTCAACGAAAGGGCAAGGCCAGTAAGGAAGAAACTCTGATGAGAACCTTGAGCTCAAAATCAAAGAAGAAATCGATAAACTTCTCAAGGCAAAATTCATTACCCCTGTTGATTACGTAGAATGGTTGGCCAATATAGTGGTCGTACTCAAGAAAGATGGGAGGATCCTAATGTGTGTCGACTACAGAGACCTCAACAAGGCATGTCCCAAAGACAATTTTCAGTTACCAAACATAGATGCCTTGGTCGACAACACTATGGGCCACGAGATATTATTCATGGATGGTTTCTTGGGTTATAACCAAATCCTCATGGCAGAAGAAGACCAGACCAAAACATCATTCACAATGCGATGGGGAACCTGCTGCTACCGTGTCATGCCCTTTGGCCTAAAAAATACGGGGGCAACTTATCAATGGGCAATGACTAGCATCTTCCATGACTTAATGCACAACATCATGAAAGACTATGTCAACGAAATCCTGGTCAAGTCAAAGGCCAGGTCTGATCACCTCACTAACCTGAGAACCATTTTTGAAAGACTCCAAAAACATCAACTCAAACTCAATCCACAAAAATGTGTGCTTGGAGTTAAATCCGACAAATTACCAGGCTTTATAGTAAGCCAAAGGGGCATTGAGGTGAAACCGTCCAAAACACGGGGCCCTCACCAAAATTCCTCCTTCGCAGAATATCAGAGAAATATGTGGGCTTCAAGGTTACATATAAGCCATAAGGCGTTTTATCTCACAACTAGTAGACAAGTGCGCACCCTTCAATAGGCTCCTTAAGAAAGATATCCCATTCATATGGGACAATGAATGTCAAGAGGCATTCGACCAAATCAAGGAGTACCAAACCAAACCCCTCGTTCTTAACCCCCTTGTTTCTATACATATCTATGAAAGACAAAACCATGGGGGCAATGTTACTATAATACGATGATCATGGGAAATAACAAACCATGTACTACATCAGCAAAACCATGGTCGACTATGCGACTGGATACACTGACATGGAGAAGCATTGCTTAATGCTTGTGTGGGTTATGCAAAAATTGACACTATGTCTTATCTCATACAGTCAAGCTCATCTAAAAAATAGATCCATTCAAGTACCTATTGGAGAGACCAGTCCGTAACGGACGTTTGACAGTGGAGAATGTTATTGAGCGAGTTTAAGATCGAATATGTCACTCAAAAATCAGTCAAAGGACAAGTCATTGCTGATCACTTAGTTAAACACACACTGTCAGATAACACTCCCGTTAATACGGATCCCCCTGGTGAGGACCTCTTCACAATTGAGGACTCAACTTCGGAGCTATACTTCGATATTGCAAAGAACGAATGCGATCAGGTGTAAGGGTTATACTATGCCCACCCGAGAATATTTTAATGCCAATAGCCATCAAACTAAATTTCTTATTTACCAATAACATTACTGAATACGAAACCTTGATAGCTGGCCTCGAGAATGCCATGGAACTGAAGACCCAGCAAATACCAGTCATTGGTGACTCCTTGCTCGCCATAAACTAAGTTTAGGGGATTTGGAAGGTCAAAGAGGGAAAACTCAAACCCTATCAAGAAAAAGTGGAAAAGATGATAAAATATTTTAAGTAAATCACCTTCCAGTATGTAATTAGGGAAAACAATCGGTTTGTTGCAACCCTTGCTTCAATGGTCAACATGCTTTTAGAAGTCACAACATCGCCATTTTACATCATGCACAAACATAACCCTTCCCCACCAAGGATTGAAAAAGAAATAGAGCAAGAAAATAAGAACGATGAAGAAGTGCCTTTTGTGGCCTCAGATGTGCTAGTCAAAGAAAAACCATGGTTCCATGATGTTTTGTCCCTGTTGAAAGATGAGTTATACCCCGACAAAGCCACCAAAAAGGATAAGGAAGCCCTGCGAAGGTTTTCAATGGGTTTATTAGTAAGAGATGACCTTATGTTCAAGAAATCCTTTGATAGCATCATCTTGCGGTGCCTCGATCAGCCAGAAATTGACCAAGTATTAACAGAATTACACAATGAAGGAGGTCATTCTGATGCAACTACCTTAGTCGAGATAATCAGGTGTCAAGGCTATTATTGGACCACCATGGCCGAAGATTGTTGGAAATTCATTAAGAGGTGTCCTAAATGTCAGCTTTATGGAGACCTCATCCATGCACCGTTAGTAGCACTTAACTCAATACCGACTGTATAGCCTTTTGCCATGTGGGGTCTTGATATCATCGAAATGATTTCACCGAAAGCATCAAATGACCATTGTTACATACTAACGGCTATATAATACTTCACAAAATGGATAGAGGCCACATCATTTGTCAAAATTGAAGGTCAGCATGTTGCCCGTTTCATAAAGAACAACATTATTATCAGATTTAGCATTCCCGAGTCAATCATTACCAACAATGGAGCCAAATTAAAAAATGAAAGGGTCACTAGGGTGTGCAAAAAGTTTGGGATAATGCAGAAATTCTTCACACCCTACTACCCTCAAGGAAATAGACAAGCAGAGGCCACAAACAAATGACTTTTCATAATTACAGACAGAATAATAGAAGGTGGCAAAGATTGGGAGAAAAAGCTAAACAACACACTATGGGCCTATTGAATAACTGAGAAGAGTCCTACTGGCATGACCCTAAACTCATTAGTGTATGGTATAGAGGATGTGCTACCCATTGAAGGCGAAAGAACATCTCTCTGAATGCTCATTCTTAAATATTTAGATGAGGAACAAAAGATCGAAGCACGAGTCGCTACCCTCGATACTCTGGATGAAAGATGATTATGAGCAACAAAAAATATTGTAACTTACCATCGTAGAATTGAGAGGGCATACCAAAGAAAATTTGTTCCCCGACAGTTCAGAGAAGTAGACATGGTACTCAAGAAGATCTTCCACACTCTTGCAAATCCGCACCCATTATGCAAATTCAAACCTAATTAGGAGGGGCCATTCGTGGTAACCCGAGTGCATGCAGGCAATTCTTATAAAACAAAAAAATCAAGAGGGGTATGAACTCAATGACCCCATTAATGCAATATATCTCAGAAAATACGACCTGTAACGGGCTCAAAAAAAGAGAAAAAAAAAGAAAAAAAAAGAAACATGGTGAAAACCTGAAAAGGCATCACAGGTAAAAAAATAAAAAAAAATAAATAAATGAATAAAAAAAAGCCAGAATGAATGAAAATGAAATACGTGGTGAAAACACGAAAAGGCATCACAGGTAAAAAAAAAATCTTCCAAAAAGGAGGAGTTAGTCCAAAATCTCAAGTACGAAATAAGTGCTTGCAACCCACACTAATACTGCATAAGCAGACACTAAGGATGGAGACTCCTAATCCCTACAGGTTCTCAAGAAAACCAACCTCAGGAAGACATGAGAAGGCAACATGAATTGGAGATCCAAGACTTCGACAAACACCAGGAAGATTGTCGATACCTCTTTAAGAAGGAAGCCCAACAAGAACCCATAAGAACTCCAAAGGCCAAGGAAAAATGTCAAGTCTCTTGGGCCCTCACAATGTCACAAGGAAATCCTTTTCATCATATTTAAATAAATGAATAAATAAAGAAATAAAGAAAATGACTTTTAAGGCCCATCCTTATTTGAAAATGCTTTTCAAATTGACTTTTAAAATAATCCATTTTCAAATATCTTTCCTTTCTAGAAAGGACTTTCTCCATCACTACAAGAGGTTAAATTGTTAGTCGATCTGGCCACGCTCTCGAAGCCAACTTCCTATGTCTATTATGAAGGCTTGATACTAGCCAAGCACTCTATGGTAGTATGAGTATAACCGCCACATAACGAAGATGGGTGAACCTCACAAATGACGACATTCACTAGCTTTCACTTTCTCAACTAGATCCCCTGGGGTAAAAAGTGTCAAACCCATCCTCGTGTGTGTGTAAGACGGTCCATTCACTAGAATTTTGGGACAAAAACCCTATAACTAGAGATTGAGTTTGTCAAAATTATGTTTGAAAAGTGTGTTCAAATAAAATATCGCTATCTACCTCGTTAAATCAATCACACACGAAAGATTAACAAAGAAAACACCCCATAGCTGGGGCTGTGGTGCTCAAAATAAATAAAATCCCAAAAACAAGGGCAAAGGAAAAAAAATAAAAAATCTTTGGTCAACATTGCTTGTGTCGCTTAGGGGACAGCCTGTGTCGCACAGCAAAAAAAAAAAAAAGTTCAAAAAATGCTCCTTGGTGGAATGAGCCTAAACTGCCAACCAATTTCAAAATAATAATAATAATAATAAAACGAAAATTCTCCTTGGTGGCATGAACCTAAACTGTCAGCGAAAATCCAGTTCAGAAAACATCTAGCCTCGTATGACATAAAAGGTCAGGTGCATCCGTCTAATCCTGAATAACATAAAAGGTCAAGGGTATTCAGAAAATGTCTAGCCCCGTATGACATAAAAGGTTGGGTGCATTCAGAAAACATCTAGCACCGTATGATTTAAAAGGTCGAGTGTATTTAGAAAATGTTTTGCCTCGTATGTCGTAAAAGGTCGAGTATATCCATCTAACCCCGTATGATATAAAAGGTCGGGTGTATTAAAAAAATGTCTAGCCCCATATGACGTAAAAGGTCGGGTTTATTCAGAATATGTCTAGCCCTATATGACATAAAAGGTCGGGTGTATCCTTCTAGCCCCGTATGACGTAAAGGGTCAGGTGTATCTGTCCATCGTTGCATGACATTAAACTGCTTAGAGGGCTCTGTGGTTGCAGGAGCTAAACTGCTAACTAACTATTTGTTTTTCAAAAATATTTCTCATTTTGAAATTTTCATTATATGTCTTGTGTTTTCAAAAACTTTAATTTCTTTATTACAATCTTGACATGTCCAAAGCTTCGGGTTCTATTTCAAACTTCCTACTTACTTTCAAAATTTCTAAAAAAACATTTTAAAATGAAGGAGCTTGGACGCCTGTATATGATGATTATCGTGTTGTCGCTTCATCTCTCTCTTTAGAATTGACCAAGAAAATATTTTCCTAAACAAGTAAAACCTATAAAAGACCTTAGGAAACCCTAAGGGAATCAGTGAAGTTGTCAGGTTTAAGAATTTGAAATTGTGAAAACCACTGAAGTCAAGTGGCATGACCAGAAAATCCAACTCAAGTTTCAGGCTTGTGTAACTCACCGACATCTCATGCCAAAAACCTTAGGATGAAAATACCCTAGGTGGGTGAGCGGGGAGCGCAATGTCTTGGAGGGATAGTTGGTGTGCCTTCTGACCATGAAACATCAGGATAAAATTAAAATGTCTGCACTATCTACTTCTTTGCCACTCACCTGTCCCTCGAATGACAAGGAGTGCCACAGAGGGGCAACTATAGACACCCCATTTTAAAACAGGAAAAATCCATAGTTTTCATGAACCCATGGAACCACACTATTTCAGTAGACCCTTAAACAATAGACCACCATAATCCATGGTCCCCATCTTATGATCCACACTAGCAAATCTTGTAGTTTTTGGTAGTTATCCATTCCACACCCATGGTTTTAGTAGAGATCCATTCTACACCTAGCAAATCTTGTAGTTTTTAGTGGTCGTTCATTCTACACCCATGATTTTAGTTGTTATCCATTCTACACCCCTATTGAGTCTATAAAAAAAACTAACGTGCCTCTTTCAAGGGGTGGGATGTGGTAGGCCAAAAAATCAGAGAGACCCTGGAGAGAAAACCTATGAGCAAACCTTAGATTTAGAAAAACCTAAGATTTATGCTACAACACTTCGATTAAGAGATCCATCCAACCACGCTATGAGATCCATTCAACCAAACCAAGGCCTTGTCAAAACCTGAAGAGAGACAAAGAGAATGCATGACATACTTTAGTCTATCCTGATACGGGTGAGGCCTCGAAGCTTCGGGAGTCCTAGGTCAACTGGCCGATCTAGTAGTTTTTTATTCTTTCTGCATTTATTTTCTATATTTATTTATTTTTATTAGAATTAAATCCATTTTATTGCATTTTATATTGTAGTTCGTGCTTTTTGGATCAATGTTGGCTCTGTCACTGATCTGAGAGTGGATCTATTCGTTTTTTAATAGATCTGGCCTCAGATCAAAATTTGATTGTCCTACTCTCTATCACTCTATTGAAAAAAATTAGTTTGTGGTTCGAATCAGGTCGAATCTCATCTTAAGATCATTCTAATTTGCATTGTAAATAGGTATGCAAACAATTTGGCATAACCTATAAATTCTTGACCCCCTACTATCTGCAAGGAAATGGCCCAACTGAGGCCATTAACAAGTCTCTTCTTAAGATCATTGATAGGATCATAGAGCACAAGAAAGATTTTCATGAGAAGCTATCAAAAGCCTTATGAGCTCATCGAACCAATAAGAAGACACCCATAGGCATGCACCGTATTCACTAGTATACAACACGAAGGTGATAATGCCTGTGGAAATCGACATACCCTCCCTTAGGATACTTGCTCACCATGGCTCCAATGATAAAGAGTTGCATGAGGCTTGCCTGACCTCTTCATTGTTCTTGATGAAAGGTTGCTTCGGGCCTATAACACCATGAGAAGTTACCATAAGCAAGTTGAGCGAGCATACCTAACAAAGATCATTCCAAGGTAATTCCAAGTAGGTGATGTAATATTAAAGAAGGTGTTCCACTCATCTGCCAAGCCTTACCCATTAAGAAGGGCCATTCTGATAACCAAGATGCATATCAAAAACTCTTATAGGATGAAGGATCGAGAGGGTCCGGTTAAACAACCCCATCGACATCCTATACCTTAAGAGATATTACCCATAAGGGTGCAAAGAAAGAAAAAGAACAACAAAAAAGACAAAAAAAAAAAAAGAAGAAGAGAGAAAAGAAAAACAAAAAATAAAAGAAAATGAGAAAGATGGATATGGTGAAAACCCGAACAAAGGGCCCATGGGTAAAAAATTCAAAAATAATTGGACATAGTGAAAACCTGAAAGGGTGCCATGGGAAAGAAAAGAGATGACAAACATAATAGAAACACTATAGACAAAAAGTCGCAATAAAAATTAGGGGAATAATAAAAACCCTAAAAGGGAATTATTACCTTAGTTCTTAGATGAAAACCCCTCAAGGGGCGTTTGAGGATCTCGTATGAGGAAGGGATCACATCATCAAAGCCCCTGACAAATCTGGGGCAGCTAAACATGGATGAATGAGTGTTTAGAAGAGAGAAGAAGAAGGAGAAGAAGAGGATAAAATAAGTGAAGAGACGACCTAACAAAAATTGAGCAGCCTCCCGGCGTAACCTCTCCTAAGAGGTATTACCGGAGATGAGGACAACATCAGGTCGAATCCTTGGTACTCGGAGGGTTTGGAAAGTAGAGTTACAAAACTAAGCCTATAACAATGTCACTAAACCAAAGAGACCCCTAAAAGTGATCAAGTGAGAAGAAAGTAGAAGAGAAAGAAGAATTTTACAACCCAAGCACTATGTGACTCGGTGGTTAGAGTAGTGAAAGGGTCAGAACTCTAAAGAAAGCTAACTCATGATGACCCCAACCTGAGTGACCGAGTGTAAGAGAATCAGCATGTCTTACTGTTGGAAGACATTTGTCATCACAATGGGTCCCCGATGCGGAATAAAAGAGAAGCCGGTTAATAAAGCCTAACGAACAGTGGAAATTTCACCAGTCTCATAATAGCCCCAGCACTACTCAAGATCTTCATAAGAACTCTCAAAAATCTCCTGCCAAGTTACTTCACATTCCGACATGTTTAAGGTAGTGCAGACTGAGAAACAATTTTCATAGAATTAGACTCTCACAACCTGAAACGGACACTTATAACTAGAACTATATTTTTGGTGCATCCCCAAGGGTCAAATTTTAGCTTAAATGGACATTCCAAGAAGAAGTTATAGGCAAAAGAGCAAAACAGGATGAGCCGCACGCTATTCCCATGTAGCCACCCTGTAACTAAACTCTATTAAAAGGACAGTCACGAACAGTGACTTACAATGCTTATATCTCCCTCGTCTAAGACCGGAACGTGCTCAAACTACTTGGAGCGTGTTCGTCTCATTGAGAATTTTGCTCAATAAAATTTCCTCTTCTTCTTATTGTTGGGTCACGTTTTAAGAGAGAGGCAAGAGAGAGAAACTTTCGGATCAGTACCCTTAGGCTCAAGGTATATCTTTCTCTCTCTTCCCTTCCTTTCTTCTTCTCTCGCTTCTTCTAGTTCTTCTTCTTCGTCTCGGCTTTTATCGGAAGCCATGCATGGCTGTGGCAGTGTCGTGCATGCCTCTTCCTTTTTTTCTTCTTCAGTGGCTTCACAGGTCACGCATGGCGATGGCAACACCATGCGCGAGCTTCTTTCTCCTTCTTTTTGTCCATCACAACCTCTCAGCAAGGCTCGCAGACAATGCTGCTCATCGCTGTCTGCGGATGTGTCTTCGACGTCTCAACGAGGAGCACAGACGGTGAAGCCTATCGCCGCCAGAGGGGGTCTTCCCTTGTTGTGCGCTTATCGCAGATGGCGATGCCTATCGCGGCCTACGAAGGGTCGCGGCAACACCAATCACCGCCAATGAAGGGTCGCGGCAACACCTACTGTCGTCTGCAAGCTTCTTTTGTGCTCTCGACGCCTATCGCCATCCACAAACTTCCTTCGCGCATTTGGTGCCTATCACCGTCTGCGAGCCTCTTCCGTGCATTCGATACCCATCGGCGTCCACAGGTTTCTCTTGCGTCCCACACCTATCGCCATGTTCCTCAGAGGGAACAATCGCCGCGTGTTTCACAAAAGGTTGTCGCCTCCGGCGAAGGGGTGTGTTGCCTTCTCGTGTTGCCAACGGCGACGCCTAGCGCTGCCCATAGTTCACTGCTCACCCTCCAGTAGGGCCATGACAATGTTGTTCCACGGTTGTGAATGGTGATTCCTAAACGCTGGCGGGACCTAGTCTCTTCTCTGTCCCGTGCTTCCTCCCCATTCTCCTCTCTTCTCACTGGACTGAGGGTAGACTCGGCCTAGTATTGCCATAGCGGTCTGGCTGTGGAGCAGTATTGCTGTCGTGCTAGTCTTGAGTACCATGCCTATCTTGCTACCACGCCAGATTAGGATAGTCATATCGGCCTTAGTTTCGAGTAGTATTGCCGTGATGCTGGTCCTAAGTACCATGCTTGTCGTGCTACTACTCCAAGTCAGTCGCTGGTCCAGCTATCATGCTATTCTCATTCCCTCATCAAGTTCCCTTCTCCAAATTTATTCGAGCCTTCTGCTTCATCACCCTGACTTATGAATGTGCACTTCCAAAGACAAGAGTGGGTCCCTTTGGCCCACTTGTCTTGCAAGTTAACCATGATAATGTTGTGCAGAAAGCAAGGAGATTGCAGGTCAAGGGAGGCGATTTCGAACTAGCTGAAGAAGCTGGGGGGCTTTCCGTCATGATCTAAGAGGGTGCCAGCGTGAGTCAGCCCGAGTAAGTCACGAACCCAGATGAGATTGGTCCCACCCCACAATAAAATTCCTCTCACTAGTTGGACACCTGCCCTTATTCTGTGAACGAGGTTCTCGAGAGAGCGATCTCATATCTTGGGTCTTCCAACCCGAGACACATGTCACCGGATTACCTAGACCCGAGTAGGAGAGATCAAGACACTTGACCAGCTTGGTGACTCCACTGGGGACTTATTACCCCTTCATCGGTTTACCCTTGCTTGATCAGTATCTCCTTTTATGCTCTGCATTACATTTTATGGCATCTGGGTTATTCAACCCGTTCATCCGAGTTGGGGATTTTCTCATCCCTCCACTCGAGACTATCTCAGGGAAGCGAATTGCTCAAGCTCCTTCCCTACACTCCTTCTGAGTCAAGACTCACAGTTCGGCTCCCAGGTGCTCTCTTGGATCGGTGAGAGAAAGGACTTAAAGGTCCCTGACTCCTCGCTTTCTCGCTCTGGTGGAGCCTCCATCAAAGCCCCTTGTATTGGTAGCACATCTGCTGCCGCACATAGCACGCACCCTGCTACTGGTAAGTCCCTTGTCAATCATATTGCTGAGGTTCACTAGAAGGCTGCCCTGTCCACTCTAGCGAAAGCAAAGCAATTGGTCATCGCTCTTGAGGGTCGCTGCAAGGCCACCCCCCGAACTCCTTCACTACCTCGAGCCTCTACACCTAGAGGCTTGGCACACAAAGGCAGAGACCCTACAACCTCCACCTCTTGCGCACACCTAAAGGCTCGTGGTCCATCCACTCGAGCCACACCTCGGGGCAACTTTCATGCTGCCATGAGATCATGTCCAGGGCTAGGCCTTCTTGGGCCGAACCCTACATGCACCATGCATCTGCATCCCATAGCTCAAGGAAGCACCAGTTCTGCACCGGCTCAATCACATGAGGGTTAACTACTTCGCCCTCCTTCTTAGCACACATGGCAACACCCGCAGAGAGACATGTTCCTACCTGATCCCTCACAGACACAAGCTCGTAGGCCTCGACCTCCTAAGGTTGAACAAGCTGACCAAGCCCGGGCTGACCCCCTAGTCACCCTGACGGCTAACGCTAAAGGTGCATACGCACTAACTTTGCAAGTTCTCCCTGATCTCGACTTAGGCGGAGTCATGAACCAGTTCTTTCTTCTGCCATTCTTCCTTCACCAGGCAAACACAACTTTGCAAGTTCCTCCCCGATCTCAACTCAGGCAGAGTCATGAACCATTTCTTTCTTCTGTCACTCTTCCTTCACCTGAACAAGGTGTACCCCTTCGAGAGGGAGTGGGTTCCTGCACTGCTTTGATTATTGCTTGAGCAAAGCATGAACCAACTTTCGGAGGTAAAAACCCCAGAGCTGGTTGGGCAGAAGACACACGAGAGGTACTGCACCTATGACTGGGGAGTAGGCCACCCCACTCAAGACTGCTATACGCTCAAAGACATTATCAAAGGCCTCATTAACAAGGTCATATAAAGATCGAAGAGTTGAAGAAAGCATTCGGGGCAACGGAGGCCGCCCACATAGTGACATTTCAAGAGGATGATGAAGCACCCGCTATCCTCCGTGTACTATTTTCCATAATGCTCGAAGAAAGACTCGTCACGCCAAAGCCGGTAAGGTAGCCAGGGTTCTTGCCCCCTGGAATTGAGAACCTCTGGTGCTCTTATCACCTGATACGAGGCCATGACCTGAGAAAATGCATTGTCTTTCATAAAATCTTGGTAGGGAAGATGTAGCCATACCAGGAAGTTCATGGTAACCCAGAAGGACACCCTCGAGTCCCTCTTCCACCAGTGCAAGAAGAGCTCCCGACACAAGCCTAGGGAAGTGCTGAGCTCCAATATGGTCTCGTCATTTCCAAGCCCACCAGGCAGCCTAAGCGTCTTGCCCAGGGTACGAAAAGCCTTTGGTGCCCATATCACCAAGTATGGGGCCACGAGCTGAAAGAATGCTCTCGGTTCGAAGCTGTAGTCGCTAAGAAGGTGCAGGAAGGCCACATTGTTTGTGCCATTCTCCCAGAACAATTCTAAGCCATCACTCCCGTTCAAGAGGAAGACCCACTACAGGCCCCCCATGATCATACACTGGACCCTTCAAAGCCTCGACTTCTCAGCCCTGGGAAGTCTACCATGGGCGAAGTAGGCTCAAGTCCCTGAAGTGTGAGGCGGTCCACCAAGTTACGACTACTCACCAGCCCGATAGGGAAGACCAAACACCTCTTTGGGGATCCAAAAGGAGACGAGCACCTAGGTCAGCCCACCAAAGGAACCACATCCCTCAACGACCAGTCGAGGAAGAATTTCTCAGGCCTCTTCCACCACTGCCTACCTTACGGGACTTCATCCCACATGCAGCTCACCTTATCCCATTATCCAATCACGTGGACATCCCTGAGTCATCAGCTGCTTGGGATTCTTCCAATACAGGTGACGACACTAAAAGCACCCCACAATAGTCAAAGCTAGGGCAAGACCTAAAATACCCCCTGCACACACCCAAATCTGGTGATGACATAAAAAGCAACCCAGGACCTTCTAAGTTCTCTTCTTCTTATTCTCCACCCTCCTCTTCTATTTCTTTTACAGGTGAGGCTCGACAGTGCCCAGGGTATGGCGCTCTAAATAGAGAGCTCAGAGGCACCAGCCTTAGTAGGTTGCAATAGAAGTGCCTAAGAAAGATGCTGGCCTAGGAGGCTGAATTCTTAACAGTCGTCGATGACCTAGTCCAAGCCAGGACCGAGCCATCTTTGGGCTCCTACTCCCGTGAGGCCTGTCACATGATTCAAGTTCATGAAGCGTAACCCAGCTCAAGGCAAGTACCAAGTGACCCCAGTCATGAACTCATGAACTCCACGTTCAAAGTTGACCCTCTCATTGTCTGGTCCGACCGAGGACTGAAAATTGTTTCCCACACTGGATCCCTCCTAGAAACAGAAATGTCAGGATCGTGGGTCCCTGCACTCGAGATTGATGAGAAGTGTCCTAAATCCCCAAACAAAGAGTTGCAAGAGGCTCCGGAAGAGTGGGAAGATGGTGGTCAGGCCACGACTGACGAGCTTGAAGAGATAAACTTAGGGGATGAGGCTGACCTAAGACCAACTTTCATCTCGACAAAAATGTCCCCAGAAGAGAAAGAAAGTTATATTTCCCTCCTCCGAGCAAACCAAGACGTCTTCGCCTGGCATTATCATGAGACGCTCGGTTTAGACCCTCAAATTGCTATCCATCGTCTCGGTATCGATCCAACCATCAAACCCATGAAGCAGAAATCAAGAAGGTTAAGACCCGACCTCGAGATGCAGATCGATGCTGAGGTGAATAATCTCAGGCAAGCTAAATTCATACATGAAGTCAAATACCCAAGATGGGTAGCAAAGGTTGTCTCAGTCAAGAAGAAAAATGGCCAAATTAAGGTTTGTATGGACTTTTGCGACCTGAGCATCGCCTGCCCCAAGGACAACTTCCCCCTATCATTCATCGTGATGCTTGTCGATTCCACAGCCCATTGCCAAATCTTTTCCTTTATGGATGGGTATTGTTGTTATAATCATATCAGAATGGCACCAGAGGATGAAGAGGTCATTGCATTATTGATCCCAAAAGGTGTCTTTTGCTACACTATAATGCCTTTTTAGTTGAAGAACGCTGGTGTCACGTACGAACGAGCCATGACGACCATCTTCAAGGATATGACCCACAAGGAGGTCGAGTTCTATGTAGATGATTTGGGGGTGAAATTTGAAACGAAAGACGCTTACATGTAAGACCTTAAAGAGGTATTTGAATGGTTGCGGTGTCACCAACTCAAGATGAACCCCTTGAAATGCGTCTTTGGCATACACTTAGGAAAATTCTTAGGGTTCATCATGAACGTGGGCTGGAGTTCGAGACAGTCAACATCAAGGCAATTCAGGACATGCCTCCGCCTACAACCCTGCATGAACTGCGGTCTCTCCAAGGGCAGCTGGCCTACATTCGAAGGTTCATCTCAAACCTTTCAGGACGATGCAGGCCCTTTTCACACTTCATGAAGAATGACACTCCCTTCAGTTGGAATGAGGCATGCCAAGCTGCACTCGATGACATCAAGCAGTACTTGTTGAATCCTCTAGTACTCTCTACGCCAGTGTTAGGAAGGCCTTTCATCCTATACGTGACCGCCTTTGATGAGTCACTCAGGGCACTCCTAGCACAGAACAATGATGGGGGAAAAGAAACAACGCTCTATTATCTCAGTCGCAGGATGCATGGAGCCAAGAAGAATTACCCTCCCATCGAAAAGATGTGCCTAGCCTCGATCTTTGCGGTACAGAAGCTCTGACATTACTTGGTCGGTCACGAGGTCAAGTTAATCTCAAAGGAGGACCGGTCACGTTCCTTATGACTTGGCCATGCCTGTCAGGACGCTTAGCCAAGTGGGCATTATTGCTGATGGAGTTCGACATCACGTATATACCACATAAGGCAGTCAAGGTCAAGCCTTAACAGACTTTCTCGTGGCTCCCCCAGTCCCATCGAAATCTCTCTTGTCGAGTGATGTCCTGGATGAAGAAGTTTTCTATATGGTGCTAACTCGGCCGTGGGAGATGTATTTTGACAGAGCATTCTGGTCTGATAGAGGGGGTGTTAGAGTCATGTTCTTGACTCCCGATGGTGGAATGATTCCTCTATCCTTCTCACTTGCAAAGGCATTTCTCATAATGAAGCAGAATATCAAGCCCTCATAATCGGATTGGAGATCACCTAGGAACGAGACCTGGAGTAACTAAACATCTATGGCGACTCTAAACTGGTCATCCGACAGCTTAAGGGGATTTATGATGTAAGGAAGGATACTCTCTACCCTTATCATGACACGGCCAAATCTTATATGGCCCAGTTCTAGGATTTCTCCCTAAGTCATAGCCCTAGAAGGCTAAACTCGCGGGCCGAGGTGCTCTCAAAGCTTGGGGCCACCATTCAACTACCTTCATCAGGGCCCACGCCTATTTGGATAACAAAATGGAGACATGTCGACTTGAGAACCAAAGTTCATGCCGATGATGAGAGAGATGTTTTCCCTTAATGCCCACCTTATCCATTCGAAGCATTCCTTGCAGCCAAGGACATCATTAAGGCAGAGCAGGAAATGTCTCGAGGTAAAGAATCCAAGGCTGAGAAGCAAGAGCCTGAATTCTTCGACCTAATGTGTGCAGAGGTTGAACAAATAGAAGACTGGAGAGAGCCAATCATGAACTTCATAAAGCATGGAAGGCTACCTCAAAATCGAGCTGAACACAACGACATATGACGGATGTCTACCAAGTACACCCTTCTCGATGAGGATGTTCTCTTTGGACCTTCATTTGACGGAATCCTCCTCAGATGCATCGATACACAAGAAGTAAGCAAAATACTCGAAGAAGTGCATTTCGGTATTTTTGGGCTGCATCAATCCTGCCCTAAGCTCTACAAGTGCATACGCAGACTCGGCTATTATTGGTCTTCAATGGTGACTGATGCCCAAAACTATGCTAAAAGATGCCATGTGTACCAAGTGCACCAAGCCTCATTCATCAGCCCTCAGGGCCTCTCCATCCTATAGTGACATCATGGCCCTTTTCCCGATGGAGAATGGATATTGTAGGACCCATCGACCCTCCCTCTACCTTGGGTCATGCTTTCATTCTAGCAACGACAGATTACTTTTCCAAGTGGGCTGAAGCGGTCCCTCTCAAGCAGGTTTCAGGGACCACTGTGTCCAATTTTGTTCGCCACCACATCATATACCGGTTCGGGGTCCCAGACCAAATAATCTCTGTGGAAATACTAGTTCGGTTTCGAAATACTTGACCATGTACTATCCTCGAGCCAACGGTTTAGCAGAGGCGTTAAACAAAACCTTGTGCAGGGTGCTCCGAAAGTCAGCTTTAAAGTCAAGGAAGAATTGGTATGAGAAGTTGCTTGAAGCTCTGTGGGCCAATTGCACCACCACCCAGAATGCCTCAAACTCTACTTCTTATTCCCTGGTCTATGGAGGTGAGGTGGTTTTACCCCTTGAGGTTCAAATATCCTCACTCTGTGTCGCGATACATCAGAGACTGACTGAAGATGAGAGGGTCAAGCTCCGTTACTTGGAGTTGGATGCCCCCTTGATGAAAGGCAGAGTAGGAAATGTCTCGAGGTAAAGAATCCAAGGCTGAGAAGCAAGAGCCTGAATTCTTCGACCTAATGTGTGTAGAGGTTGAACAAATAGAAGACTAGAGAGAGCTAATCACGAACTTCATAAAGCACAGAAGGCTACCCCAAAATCGAGCTGAACGCAACGACATATGACGGATGTCTACCAAGTACACCCTTCTCGAAGAGGATGTTCTCTTTGGACCTTCATTTGACGGAATCCTCCTCAGATGCATCGATACACAAGAAGCAAGCAAAATACTCGAAGAAGTGCATTCTGGTATCTTTGGGCTGCATCAATCCTGCCCTAAGCTCTACAAGTGCATACGCAGACTCGGCTATTATTGGTCTTCAATGGTGACTGATGCCCAAAACTATGCTAAAAGATGCCATGTGTTCCAAATGCACCAAGCCTCATTCATCAGCCCCCAGAGCCCCTCCATCCTATAGTGACATCATGGCCCTTTTCCTAGTGGAGTATGGATATTGTAGGACCCATCGCCCCTCCCTCTGCCTTGGGTCATGCTTTCATTCTAGCAACGATAGATTACTTTTCCAAGTGGGCTGAAGCGGTCCCTCTCAAGCAGATTTCAGGGACCACTGTGTCAAATTTTGTGCGCCACCACATCATGTACCGGTTCAGGGTCCCGGACCGAATAATCTCTGTGGAAATACTAGTTCGGTTTCGAGTGGAAATACCCAACCATGTACTATCCTCGAGCCAACGGTTTAGTAGAGGCATTAAACAAAACCCTGTGCGGGGTGCTCCGAAAGTCAGTTTCAAAGTAAAGGAAGAATTGGT
The DNA here is from genome assembly GCF_000471905.2 of Amborella trichopoda. Next base: position 6,066,774 of record NW_006499603.1, on the reverse strand, counting down.
ATGAGACGTTGCTTGAAGCTCTGTGGGCCTATTGCACCACCACCCAGAATTCCACAAACTCTAGTCCTTATTCCCTGGTCTATGGAGGTGAGGTGGTTTTACCCCTTGAGGTTCAAATATCCTCACTCCGTGTCGTGATACATTAGGGACTGACTGAAGATGAGAGGGTCAAGCTCCGTTACTAGGAGTTGGATGCTCCCTTGATGAAAGGAGACTAGAGGCCCAGCAGAACCTCGAGCTCAATCAAAGAAGAATGAAGAGAGCCTTTGACAAGTCTATCAAGGTTCCTCATTCGCTCACAGGGATATAGTCTTAGCAGTCAAGAGACCGATTGTCATGCATGGACGCCGCAATGGAGAGTTCGAACCGAAGTGGGAGGGTCCCTTCATAGTAAAAAAGGTCACACCAAATGGGGCTTATATACTGACAAACTATGATGGAGAGGACGCAATGCCACCTATCAATGGGTGATACCTAAAGAATTGCTATCCCTAATATGCTCTTAAAATGCGACGCATGCAGTAAAAAGAAAGAAATGAAAAAGAAAAAAGGAACATTAAGCAAGTTCGAAAGGAAATCATCTCTTTTATTACATTAGAAAAAGTTACAAGCCACAATCAAAAGCCCATTATTAGGGAAGTTACAAAGCTCTTGCATCTAAGGATAAGAAGATGGTTACAGGCAGAAAAGAAACACCTTCATCATGAAGAAGAAGCAAACCACATGTAAGTCAGCTTCAGTTCATCTGGTGGGAGTTCTCAAAGAGGATGGTTACAGGCCAAAATAGGAAGCCAACCATTTCCGAGTCAACCTCAATTTGTCTGACATATAAAGAAGACTTCTCTAGCAAGGAGCCAGTCCATGATGAATTCCCTTCCTCCAAAACAACATAGACTTCATTGTTGTGCTGGAGGACTTGGCTTCCAACGGACCACAGCGACCGGGCCTTCTCACTTGCCCACACTCTTGGCCCTCGCAAGACATCACCATCCATCATCGTCGCGCACAACCCAATGCCGTGAGCAGCCATCGTTGTGTGCAACTCAATGCTGTGTTCCACCATCACCTCGGACATGTCAACACCACACACGACCATTACAACAAGAGGCATACTGCCAAGCATGGCTATTTCCATGCCCAGCTTAACGCCCACGAAGGCAGTGCAGCATGCGACTTAATGCTGTGCATGACCTTGAAGTGCCCCAGTTCCCATCGTTTCCAATTCCTGAGAGGCATTAACTCCCACGTCTCTTTGGTTTCCCCAAACTGCCACTCTTCACCTACAGTCCACCTTCCCTCGATCGTTACTCCCTCAAGATGCATTGGGTTCTCACCAGTGTTTCGTCTCCTCACCGAGAATCCCTGTCTAACCCTGTTCTTTCCTCTTTTCAACAGCTGGGAATATCAAAACAAAAACTGCTAAAATTCCCTGAAACTCTCTTGTGACCCTGCGGGTTTCCCTGCTCCCTTATTCGCACTTCTACGGTTCGCCACAACTCATCGGAATTTCACCTTGTTTCCGGTGAGTCCACTGCTGCTTCTCCTTCTTCTCTCCTGACAACTGAAGGACTGTCAAAACCCCCTGACACTTTTGTAGCCCGCAGGCTACTGCGGACTTGCCAAAAAAACACTAGAACTCCGGCAGAGCACCATTGTGACTCTCGCAATTCCACCAGAAAAGTCCCAGTGAAACTTTGAGTAGCCCTTGTTCCCTGCTTAGAAAACCATGGCACTCTCCGAAAACACTCGCAAGCACACTGCGAAGGCCCACGACCTTTTCAAACTCGCTGGAAAGCTAATGAAGGCCTATCTGCTGCAAATTTTGACCAAAAAACACTTGTCGAAAATCTCTTGATGGAAGCTTTGGCTCTCTCACTAAAAACTCTCTTCGACTGTTTTACCTCTCAGTAAAATAGTAAAATGGGGTTTTTCCCCCTTTTATACTCAGCGGTGCCACAAACTGCCCCTTATAAATTTGAAATGACGCTCTAGTCCTCATCTCTAGGGGGCAAAAGACCAGGCTGGGGTGGGTCAAGCGCGAGACAGGAAAGGGTTATCACAACATGCTTCGGCAAGGAGCTATCGCCGCACGCTTCGCCACAGAGCTATCATCGCACTCTTCGCCCAAGAGCTATCGTCACGCTTCGTGAAGATTTAATGACGCACGCGCCTCATCCAAAAGCCATTGTCATGCACTTTACCAGAAGATATCGCCGCGAGCGCTTCACAAGGTCCTAACGTGGTGCACGCTTCATCAGGGCACTAACGCCGTGTTCGCCACCCAAAACATAGCGTCGTACGCATGTCATGACACTCCCAACTGGACTATTGTCCTGCATCCCCAGGAAGTTCACTCCTTGCATCCTAGTCTCACTCTCCAGTTACTGCTCTGCTCCCAAGAGAGTCACTTTCCCTTACCACAACCATGGTCTAGATGAACGACCTTAAACTGTACGGTCCAAACTATACGACCTTAAACTGTAACGAAGGTCCAGTTGCACGACCTTAAACTGCATGGTCCTAGCCACATGACTTTAAAATGCATAGCCATGGTTTGAGGTACAAGACCTTAAAACATTAATGCACGTCCCTGTAGCAAGATGATAAATGGCGCGACAAATAGTCCATGCGCATGACTCTATACTGTGAAATGGGCACACTTCTTTACCAGGTGTATTCCATCAACATCCTCAGTGGAGTTAGACATATTTCATCAACAACCCCAGTGGAGTTAGACATATTCCATCAACATCCCCAGTGGAGTTAGACATATTCCATCAACATCCCTAGTGAATTAGGTGTATGCAAAAAGAAAAAGAGGGTCGCCTTACCCCTTCAATCCCCGATGGGTCTATGTCATACCAACTTCCCCAGTAGGAGTCACATCCATGCCACAACCCATTATCTCCATAGGGTCATTCTTATCTTTTCAACCCCCAATGGGATTGCATCTATACTCTGGCCTGTCATCCTCAGCAGAGTTACATCCATACCATTACTCACTATCCCTGGGGAGCCACACTTACTCTCCTAATCCCCAGTCGAGTTCACTTCCATTTCCCCCTTCTCTTAGGGCCATCATCTTCATCTAAAGATATCTGCTTGTGTATAGACTTAAATGTTTCCCCATGGAGTCAGATTGCTATCCAAAGGCCTACCTCCCATGCAGCTTCACCTGCATGGCGATCCACACAATGGTCCATGCCGCATGACCCTAAACTACACAGCCATGGTCCAAACTATATGACTTTATACTGTATCTGAGTTCTAGTTACACAACCTTAAACTGCATAGTCCTAGCTGCATAACTTTAAACTGACTAGCCACGGTCCGAACTATGTGACCATAAACCATAGTCTACATCATAGTTGCATGACATTAAAAGGCTTAGCATCATGGTCCAAACTATAAGACCTTTAAATGTAGCAGAGTTCTAGTTGCACGACCTTAAACAGCATGGTCCTAGTTGCATGACTTTAAACTTCATAACCACGGTCCAAGCTATATGACCTTAAACCATAATGCACGTCATGTCCACATGACATTAAACTTCTTTGCCTAGGTCAAGGAGGCATGACCTTAAATACGCCCTCACGTATGCGCACACCCCTACATGCATCTTCACATACGGCTTCCCTAACCGACCCATCCGTGTGCACATATTCATTGCTTCCCCAATGAACCCATTCACTTCACTACCATTGTTCGTCATTCCCTAGTGAGTCTCACCCATGCTCACAAAATGGCGGACAACCTCGCCATCCATACTCATCATCAGCTAATGGTTCACCATTTTTCACCCACCATTCATACATCATCCATCTTTCATAAGTAGGTTCGTGCTATCTCCCCAAAGTTAGTCAGAACCACCATCATACTCACTCCATAGCCTCCACAGACTATCATCCATTTCCACTACAATCCTGCTATATGACCGTAAACTATAGTGCACGTCCTGGCCACGTGACGTTAAAAGGCTTCGCACATGTCCCAAAGGCATAACCTTAAACATGCCTTCACAAAAAAAGAAAATAATGGGCATGGTGTGTAACAAGGGAACGCCATGAGTAAAAATGACGGATGGCCATGGTCACAAAAAAATGACGGATGGTCATGGTCACGAAACCATGAGTAAAAGAGTTCCATAAAAACAAAAACCCGAGCACAGTGAAAATCCTAAAAAGGCACCGTGAGCAAAAATAGATGAAAAGGGTAGACATGGCGGCAAGGTCATGGGTAAAAGCGCCCAAAAATCAAGGAAGCTGGTGAAAACCGTCTCTACAACTTCAATTCCCCAGTCCAGGTGAAAACCCGCAAAGGGCGCTTGGACCAACAAAAAGTAGATTTACGCAGCATCACAGCCTTAGCTAGCACCCAATTGCCAAAAAGGCATAATTTTGGCTAATGAGGTCCACACAAAATCCTCAAGTGTCAACATCCAATCACAACACATGATGGCTCACCTGGGAGTGAGACCCTTACAAGATCTCCCAAACAACAAGAACAAGAAATCCATAATCACAAACCAAAGACTTTGAAGGCAAGAAACTGACAAAGCCAGAGTGGACTGGAGACTTCATGCCATCTCGCAAAAATCACACCTAGCTAACATGCCCAGACCTTTGGGACAGGCAAACAAAAAAGCCCCCGACTGCACCCGACAAATAGGGCCCACAGATGTATCCTGATTGTCAAAAGCAAACCTAGTGTAGCAAAAAACAAATGCTGACCAAATTTTCTTTAACTATCCATCTAATAATGCCTTAAAGCACGGCACTTGGCCTTCAGAATATGCCCGATTCTGGCCAATGAGATCCACACAAGCTTTAGCTGCCAAAATCGCAAATAGTCCCTTGAGGGTGAAAACTTTGACAGATCCTTCAAAAGTTTCTTCTCCCCCCAAAGTCTCTGCGGATGGACCTGCACATTGCATCCAAACATCTGAGTATCCTAGTTAGAGCATTGTGTGAATCTCCTCGGCATTCACGTAGTCCTGTGGCTAGGAAGAAAAAAGAGATAAAGTCAGAGGAATATTTCCAAATGATTGTCCTTCTCACTTCTCTCGAAGCATAAATAATTGACGGCGCATGCTGTTGGAAGACATTTTTCATCACCATGGGTCCTCGATGCAGAATAAAAGAGAAGCCGGTCAACAAAGCCTAACGAATAGTGGAAATTTTGACAGTCTCATAATAGCCCCAGAACTGGTCAAGATCTTCATAAGAAGTCTTGAAAATCTGCTGCCAAGTTTTGTCACATTCCGCCATGTCTAAGGGAGTGCAGACTTAGAAACGGTTCTCATAGAATCAGCCTCTATCACCCTGAAATGGACCCCTATAACTAGAACTATATTTTTGGTGTATCAAATTACTGTGGAAACACTGTCATTGGATCCGACATGGTTGAAAATTTCCAGGGGTCAAATTCCAGCTTAAACGAACATTTCAAGAAGTTATAGGCAAAAGAACGAAACAGGAGGAGCCGCACGTTATTCCCATGCGGCCACCCTGCAACTAAAATCCATTAAACGGGCAGTCATGAATAGTGAATTTCGACTCTTATATCTCCCTTGTATGAGATGGGGTTGTGCTCCAATTGCTTGGAGCGTGTTCGTCTCATTGAGACGAACGTTTCGATATGTGGCACGCCCCATAACGGTGCCCGAGCATGGAGAAAAGCTAGAAAGAAGTTTTTGATTCATGAAGAAAGTTGTAGAAAAATCAACAGCAACATACCTCGCGCGAGCAGCCGGATCACATTGCTCGCAAACCCGATCAACGTAAGACCAGTTGCACTGCATGCGTAAGGCCCATGGCTGTCACTGGGTTGAACCTCGCACATGATGAATCATCAGATTTCACACACGAAGCCGATGAAGTCACTGTAAATTCTGGCTTCGAAATTCTAGATTCCGGTCAAAACTCCAACATTGCAAAATTCTCGTCCGAATACGAAATCAAGCAGTGTTTGTTGCCACGCGATCATGACGACATGCTTAGTTTGATCCAATGAATAAATCACAACAAAAATTAAGAAACGACCACACTATCGATCCGCAGTTTGTAAGATTCATCCAAAATTCAAGTCACATGATCGTGGCCTAAACACACGATCCATGGCTTGAAGTTGATATCAAATCGATCACCATGCCAATCCCTACAAGCAAACAATCATCTTTCGATCAAATGAGCATCAGAACCACCTCGGATCATCCATGAATGATCATGCAATTTCTAGGGCAATAGCAGGGATTGTTTTGGAATTCCATGAATTGTTAGGAAGGGGCAAATTTTTCATTTTGCACCCTATTTTCCTATTTTTTTTAATTCAGTTAAATCTTAATTTCCAGCAATTTGGTTTAATTTTCATCATCCACCCATGTTTGGACAAAACTCTATATATTCCACATACTATCATTGTACGGGGACCATTCACAAAAGAGAATTTTGCTCAATAAAATTTCCTCTTCTTCTTATTGTTGGGTCACGTTCTAAGAGAGAGATGCAGAAGAGAGAAACATTCAGATTGGTACCCCTAGGCTCAAGGTAAATCTTTCTCTCTCTTCCCTTCCTTTCTTCTTTTCTCTTCTTCTTGCTCTTCTTTTTCGTCTTGGCTTTTCTCGGAGGCCATGCATGGCAGTGGTAGTGTCGTGCATGCCTCTTTCATTTTTTCTTCTCCTGTGGCTTCACAGGTCACGCATGGCGATATTAGCACCATGCGCAAGCTTCTTGCTCCTTCTTTTTGTCCATCTCTAACTCTCGACAAGGCTCGTAGACAGCACTGCTCATCACTGCTCGCAGATGTGTCTTCGACGTCTCAACGAGGAGCACAGACGGTGAAGCCTATCGCCAACAGCAGGGGTCTTCCCTTGTTGCGCGCCTATCGCCGCCTGCGAAGGGTCACGACAACACCTATTGCTGCCCGTAAAGGGTCGCGGCAACACCTATCGCCATCCACGAGCTCCTTTTGTGCACTCGACGCCTATCACCATTCACAAACTTCCTTCGCACGTTTGGTGCCTATCACCATCCCAAAGCCTCTTCCATGCATTTGGTTCCCATCATCGTCCTCAGGTTTCTCTTGCGTCCCACGCCTATCACCGTGTGCCATCGTCACGCGGTTCACAAGTGGCTATTACCGCGTGCTTCACAATAGGCTCTCGCCACCCGTGAAACGGTGTGCTGCCTTCTCGTGTTGCCGATGGTGATGCCTAATGATGCCCATAGTTCATTGCTCACCCACCAGCCATGAGCAGTAGTGTCTAGCGTTGTCCAAGGGCCGTGACACTATTGCTCAACAGCTATAAATGGCGATGTTTAAATGCTGTTGGGACCCAGTCTCTTCGATGTCTAATGCTTCCTCCCCATTCTCCTCTCTTCTCATTTGACTGAGGGTGGACTCGGCCTAGTATTGCCATAGCGGTCTGGCTGTCGAGCAGTATTGTTGTCATGTTAGTCTTGAGTTTCATGCCCGTCTTGTTGCCACGCCTGATTAAGACAGTCATATCAGCCTCGGTTTCGAGTAGTATTATCGTCGTGCTGGTATTGAGTACCATACCCATCTTGCTACCACTCGAAGTCGGTCGCTGGTCCAGCTATCATGCTAGTCTCATCCCCTCATCAAGTTCCCTTCTCCATCTTTATTCGAACCTTCCACTTCATCACCCTCACTTATGAATGTGCATTGCCCTAAGACAAGAGTGGGTCCCTCGGCCCACTTGTCTTGCAAGTTAACCATGATAATGTTGTGCAGAAAGCAAGGAGATTGCAGGTCAAGGGAGGCGATTCTGAACCAGCTGAAGAAGCTGAGAGGCTTTCCGTTGTGATCTAAGAGGGTGCCTGCGTGAGTCAGCCCAAGTAAGTCACGGACCTAGGTGAGGTTCGTCCCCACCTCAAGTTAAAATTCCTCACTCACTAGTTGGATACCTGCCCTTGTTTTATGAACGAGGTTCCCGAGAGAGCGATCTCAGATCCCGGGTCTTCCAACCCGAGACACATGTCACTTGATCACCTAAACCCGGGTAGGTGAGATCGAGGCACCTAACCACTCATGACCCAACTTCACTGTACGAGATGATGGTTAAAGCAGCAAACCAAGAGTTAGAACCCTAGGGCGCTATTTCAGGATGACCCCGAGTCGAGTGCTCAAGAAGTGAAAGAAGCAACAAGCAAAGAGAGAGAGAGAGAGAGAGAGAGAGAGAGAGAGAGAGAGAGAGAGAGGTAGAAGAATGATGAAGTAAAAATAAAATAAAGTAAATGAGAAATTAAGGTATGATTTAGAGAGAGAAGAGAGTGAAAAGAAGGGTTAATGGGGTTAAAGGGGTGATGGACCTACTTAAGGTATGGGTCGGGGCTCACAAGAGGTGGATAGGAGATGAGGGATGAGAAAGAGGTGTATAGGGCATATGAGTGAGAGAGAGAGGAGCATATAGGGATATAGGGCGTGAGAGAGTGTGAATGGAGGTTAAGGTGTGAGAGAGGGTGGATAGAGGTTAGGGCATGAGAGAAAGGAGCAGATAGAGGTTAGAGCGTGAGAAGGGCGGATGGAGGTGTAGACGTGAGAGGGGCAGATAGAGGTGTAAGCGTGAGAGGGTAAGAGCAAATAAAAGTTAGGGCATGATAGGGGTGGATGGCGGTATGATGGGGTGATAAGGGCAGATAGAGGTTAGGATGTGATAGGGGCGGATGGAGGTATGATGAGGTGATAAGGGCGCACAGAGGTGTAGGGCGTGATAGGGGAGGATGGAGGTTGGGGAATGATAAGGGAAAATGGAGGTGTGATGGAGCGATAAGGGCATGATAGGGGTGGATGGAGGTTAGGGCGATGAGGGCGGATGGGAATGAGTGAAAGAGATGAGGGCGGATGGGAAAGAGTGAAAGAGATGAGGGTAGATGGAGAGTGAGGGCAGATGGGAGATAGTGAAAGAGATGAGGGCAAATGGGAGACGGTGAGAGAGGTGAGGGCAAGAGAGAGGGTGAGAGAGGTGAGGGACGAGAGAGAGAGACTAACTGGGCCCGCCCTAGGCGTTGGTCTAGGGAAAAGAGTGAGAGAGAAAGAGAGTGGCTGAGAGAGATGGGGGCTTGGACCCTCCCTAAGTCTGAGCAAGAGAGAGAGTAAGGGAAGAGAGAGAGAAAAAGAGAGAGAAGAGAGAAAGAAAGAAATAAGAGTGAGAAGATAGAGAAGAAAAGAAAGAAGAGAGAAGATAGAGAAGAAAAAAAAGAAGAGAGAGAGAAAAAGAAAGAAAGAAGAGAGAGAGGAGAGAGAGTGGACCTAGGATGAGCTTGAGCCTAGGTGCACATCCATCGGTCCCCTTTGCATGCACATCAGAGAGAGAGAGGCTTAGGCTTGATGGGTCAAGACTAGGGTCTAGGGTCTATGTGTATGGGTTAGGTGGGTTAGGTTGGGGTATAGTGTAAGGTTGGAAGTTAGGGATGCTAGGGGTGAATGGAAGCTAAGAATCTTAGGGAGTATGATGTTCGAAATCCTAGGGTGGTTGGAACTGTGGGGTTCTAAGAAGTGTGGGGTTTTAGGGGTATTTTCTCTCTCTAAAGATATATCTCTCTCCTCTCCACTTGGTCTTGAACTTGAAAGAAAAGTGAATGCAAGAAGCTAATAACTCAAGAATCTCACTTTAAAATGCTCAAGTATTCAAGAATTTTATTGCAAATAACCAAGTCTTATTACAAATGACTTGGGTTCCCTTATATAGAGCAACCACTAAACAAGGGTGGAATGCTCAAAAACACCCAAAATTGTTAAAAAATACACATTTTATGAATTAAAATATTAATCCCTTTTTTGGACCAAAATACCTTTACGTACTTTTCAATAAATGACAAAACCATCCCTCTATTAGGGGCCTCTTGCCATTGCTAGGCCTCAGGAGCTTGTTTGGATGCTTACGGTGGTAATTAGGGCGATCAATCATCATAGAATCGATGTTCAAACTATTGCGCATGTTTTGATACCATTTGATCATTTTGAAATAGACCTTTATGGAAGAGCCCAAAATACGCTCAAGTCCAAAAATTTTGTGATTTTTTCAACCACTAATTTGACATGATCTATGACGTTCCAAGCCATTATTTTTTATCACCAATTGAAAAGGATACTATCATGATCATTTTGCAATAAATTTCATCCATTTTGGTCTCCATTTGTGCATGTTCCAATTTTATGAAGTCGTCGAAAAATGGGATTTCGGTGACCGAAAAAATTATGCCATTTTCGACCTTAAAATTTGTGTCATCCGGTCTCAATCATACATCAAAATTATATCAAACTACAGCTCTTCAAAGTATGGTCGCAACAGACCCATACTTGGGACGATCCGACATCCGGATCTTGAGCTATGGCCTTTCAAAGAATTGGATGGTCGTCTTTATAAAATCTGAATTTTCATATTTTGAGCCCATATTCTCTCTATAAATTCTCTTGTTTCGGGTCACGCCATCACCTGTGTCATATGTCAAAATGATCGGGTCGTCAAGATCTAGCTCGTGTCCGAATTTGAGCTTAATTTGACTCAAAACAAGCGAGTTATGAGCATTTGAAAATTATCTAGAAATGAGAAAACACAGTTTCCATAAATGGAAACTGGTTTACCGAGGTTGCACCGCAATAGTGTAAAACCGACCTTTTTATGGTAAGTTAGTCCCAAAATGGACCCAAAGAGTCCGATTGAGCTGAAATTTGGTACTTAGGGGTTTTTCGACATTTCAGATCCAATGGTAGTGGTTTAATACTATTTTGAGACCCAAAAAATAGAGCTATAGTTATAGGGTCCATTTTCAGCATGGTGGGAATAGAATTTGAAACCAAGTTTCGTCCTGATCATATCAAAACTCGTCAAAACATAACAAAATTTTAGGGGTATCCTTAAGGTAGCCAAAGCTATCCTTTCATGCCATTGAAGGTCATTCTGACACTTCTTCAAAGGTTGCCCAATTTTAGGCTTATTGCTACAGTGTTTTTTTGGTCTGACAACGTCTTGGGCACTGACAAGACTAGGTTACTACCAGACTAGGTTACTACCAGCTCTCCCTTATTCGCCTCGGGGATACTAGTACATCAAAAAAGACGTATAAAATTGAGCCTTTGTAAAGCCATCTCCATGTAAGAAATAATTGATGACCGATCGGAGAAAAACTAGAGCAAGGGTGCGATCAAAGGGGTTCTCTCCTCAAATGACCACTCTCTTAGCGCCTTGCAAGCCAGCCAGTCTACTTCCTTATGGAGTGACTCAACCCCAGGGATGTCGAAGGGTCAAGTTTTCCTTAAGTGGAAGGAAAGTGTGCTTAACTCATGAAGAGAGACAAGGCCCTCAAAGCGGTAAATGGCTTTCAAAATGTCCATTTATGAATATCTGAGCTCAAGAAGGATAGCCCCCTAACTTCAAAAGGGAGGGGAGATGGCCTGCACTCGGTATCGCTGCTCTGCTCTAAGCTTGGGCAAGAGGCACAAGCTCTTCTTCAAGATCATCGGTAATGGTGACAATTTCACCAGCATTTCTGCGATCAACGAACACGCCCCTCTGCGATCGAGTGATTCGATGCCCCAACATCAAAAACTTAGAACTCAAATGAATGGGGAAGAGCTAATATGAACCAGGGGTTTTCAGAACCTAAACTCACTGCAAGTGGCCCCTAGAGGCCTACCAAGGCCACCTTTTATGGAACTCACTTCGGATTGCGGGATTACAATTGGAAGTGGCGCCAACACATTGCCAATCGTGCTAGAAGAACGCACTTGTCTTTTCGCCACAAGGCTCAAGGGACCTACAAACAAGACCACTCAACGTAAAACGTGGAAGATTTGACTGCGAGGACACCTCCCCTTGGGCTTCGTGTTGACCAGATGTCAAAAATCCCCTTAATGGTTGAAGACAATCTAAATGGAATCAACGTCGATTACAATGCCGTTAGAATATGAGAGCTTAGGGATGTTGTTTGAGATTATCCAAAGCCCAAGTTGAGCTCAGAATGCCCCCCAATCCCAAGGAAAGCTCAAGATTGCATATCCTTAGGGGTTCTAGGCCCAAACCTGACAGAAAAGCAACCCTTGATGAACAAGAAGCGAAACAGGATGGCCTGCCCAAACCCCGTTCATTCAATAACACATGAGTTCATCAAAAATACTATGCCAAGGAAACAGGTTTGGCGCTATTACCAAAAGGGTTATATCATCATCAATAACCTCTCGCTTTGAGGATCCCAAAGCCTAAGAAAAAATGACTCAAGATGTGCAATGAAACACAAGTTGTACAAAAAAGGGAAACTTAACAAGATTGTATTTCATGAAAAGAGGAAAAGGAAAGTACATAATGCATAGGAAAGTAATAAAACATAAAAGATCATGAGAAAATCTCATAAGAACCCATCCCAAAATAAGCCTGTTGCCTCCTCCTCAGATCCATGTACAGCCCAGCGACCCTCATCCCCCCAGGAGACTACTCCCTCACTTCAAGAACCTCCTTGGCCAAACCAGCTAGCCAAGCCACCTCCTCGGGCAGCGATTCGATACCTGGGACATGGAGCCCCACAAGCTTCTCTATTATCCCTTTTAAAAGAAAAAGGGGGAGGGAGAAGAATTACCCAAACAAAAGAGGATCCCTTTGAGCATGCAGCCACTAGATTCAAAATCTCTAATAACAGGGCACAAAGTGTCAAAACGGGATGAGGACCGCTCCAAACTAGCTCCCTCACTCGCTATTAAAGGACTCATCAGAGATCGTGACCCCTCATAACCATTAAGGGTCACATTATTTGCATTCATCCCACTTTGAGAACTGGTGATCCGGTGACTCGACATGGAGAAAAGTTGAATAGGACATGTTAGGAACAAGAAAAAACATGTAATAACGGGGATTTCCAGGGCTAACTACCCTTGGAAATAGATCTCACAGCCCTCTAAGGGCCACCAATTATATAAACTTGCCCGGGGCTGGGAATCACTAGTGACAATGGTGTCAATGACATTACTAATGGCACCACAGACTACAAATAGTCACCTCATGAACAAAGCCCAAGGGATCAAAGTACCTCCCATCAATTTGAAGAAAATATTTTCTGATCAAGGGAGACAATTCCCTTTGGAGACACTCTTATCCGTGGAGCCATTGGCAATGGTGTCAGGAGCCAAGGACCTTCATCCTGACCCGGATCCAATCCGAACAGATGTTGACCACACAATAAATGAAATTACTGACCTAAGCACTGTAATCAACACTCCCCAATAGGATTTTTGGTGATACCTATTTGGATTAGCCACAAGCGTCCATTACTGCATGATGTTAAACTACTCGGTCACGTCCATTACCGCATGACATTAAATTTCTCGGCCACGTTCGTTACCACATGACGTTAAACTACTCGATCACTTCCAATATGTATGACTTTAAACTGCTAGGTCACATCCATCATTGGATGTATAAAAATTCTCAATCGGATCCTCGGTCGCATGAGCCTAAACTTTGCGACAACCTTTGTTTCTAAAAACTATTTTCTTAAAAATGCCCCACAATGGCAAAAATCTCACCCCTCTTCAGACAATCTGAACATTAGGGCGACGGGTCAAGGAATTTAACAAAATTGGATTTCTATTTGTCATTTCAAAAACTTAATTTCTTTGATTCAAATTGTAACCCGCCATTACTATTTGATTTAAAAACCCCTCTCCCCTTTGATTTCAAAATATTTTCCTAAAAATGCTTTCAAAAACAAAAGAGTCAAAACAACCCCAATAATGATTATCATAAAGCACATATGGTCATCCGATACAAAAGGGTAAAGACTACGGCAAGTGAATACTACACTCCCCGTTTTCCCCATCAAAGTCAGAAAACAAAACGAAAAAACACTTAATTCCCTAACCATCATAGCCTTAAAGCCTAAAAATATACCTAGGGCATGAGGAGCAACCCGGATGGAGAGAGAAGGGCCTGGTGCCAATCACAATAGCATCGGCGTCCCTTAAATTGCAGCCAGACCTAAGCAACCCCAAAATGATGGCAGTCTACAGAAGTGACATAAAGTTGCGTAATCATGCTTGTCAATATAGACTAACACCTGTCAGGATGTACTAACATGTCTATTGGTGTCAGTATAGACTTACGTATCAACTTTTGGTTGGTTGAGGAAACATCCACTCAACCACCGATCATACGATGCGCCAAACGAGTCATCTGATACCGTCGCCACTTAGAATGCCGTTAGAGGAGTTTAAAGCAACATCGCATCCTCACCCCTATATGGCCAACCATTCAGAACACGACATGTGCCCCTTATTTGATGGAGCATGTCTGAATGGCACTGATGCCATTGCTAGTGACGCCTAGTTCCTGACACACTTGTACCCGATCCAACCACCATGATTTGAAAGCACTTAAATGCATTAAATAGAAATTAAGGAAACATTTAATTTTAGAGGCTGCATTTAATGCTAAGTAATGATGATGACACCATAACCAGTGGCACTGAAGGTGTTTCGACTAGCATCGAGAAATGGATGGTCAAGATTGCCCTCAGAAATGATCCAACAGCTATCTTGAGCCTGATTTAACTATAAATAGGCCTCTTGACCATAGGCAAAGGGGTCGAATTTTCATGTATCGAGTGTGTAAGGTATGCCAAAGTAACTCCAAATGAAACCCAAACCCTCACCCAAGTTTCTAAATTTGAACTTTTAACTAGCATAACTACATTTTATCTCGAAGGCAACCCGCATAGTCACCTCTTCCGAGGCCCCTTTCACTTATATTTACTTGCTCCATTTAAACCTCGAAGACCGGGATCGACCGTACAATTACTCGCACTGAATCGGCGCTGACCCTAGGTGTCGGGCCTATGGGCCTGGCATAAGGTTCCTCGTCTCTTTCTCTTTGATTTTAAACCATGTCATCCATGTTTTTCCTTATTTTTCATTAATAAGAATTTATGGTTTTTCTCCAAATGCTCTCTCTCACTCTCTCTCTCCCTCTCTCTCTCTCTCTCCTCCCTCTCTACTACTACTACTACTACTA
>NW_006499603.1:6024928-6051243 GCF_000471905.2 Amborella trichopoda | reverse complement strand
TGCTCTCTCTCCCTCCTCTCTCTCCTCCTCTCTCTCTCTCTCTCCCCCTTCATTAATAGTCACCATTAAAGCTCGCATTCTCTTCTCTTACCTTTTTTATTTCAATTATCAATGTATTAACATTAATATGGCTCATTTGGTTCTTCATCTTCAATGTTTTGTTATCATTTACAAGCATGACTTAAATATTTCTTAATATAGTTTTGTTTGCTTTGCTTTGTTCTTTGCTTTTTCTTTTCCTATTTCTAAGTAATTTTCATTAAATCTCCCCCTCTCTTCATTAAACCCTTTCCAAAGTATCCTTTGAAATCCAAGGCTAAGGTATATGGAAAGACGATTTCGCCAACGGTCCAAGCAAGATATAGCCTTGTCACTCATGACATAATTTGACGAGACCCTTTCTCTATCAACTCTTTGACCCATTGCAACTGAAACCAATGCAGTGAACCGAGTTCTCTGCTTGTATTTTCGAGTATAAATAGGGAGTTAGAATGATTGCATGATTATTTGCTGTTGGGGGGGTGCATTTGTTTATTTACATTTGCATTTGCTTATGGATCATACTTATTGATCATGCTTATGGATCATGCTTATTTATGATCATGCTTATAGATCATGCTTAGGGATCATGTTTACAGATCATGTGATGTGATGTGATGTGATTATGAGATTTAAGGCAATGTTGAATTTATGTCCTTTCAAGACCTCATATTCTGACATTTGTAATGACTCTTAACATTAGTGGGAGTAAAAGAGCAACATGACTTTAGGATATTAGGGCATTGGGACCACGAGTCATGGAAACCCAATTAAGTCATGAGGAGGATTTATGCATGGGAGGTACTAAGAGGGTTGAGGGTTACCTCTTAGTCAGGGACGATTTTTATTTTTATGTCTCACGATGGGCCAAGGAAATATGATATATGTATGAGCTTGACCTCAAAAAGCCCTGCACATGAAGGTTAGCGCCAATAGAGGAAATTGGCCCAAATCCATGACTCTTAGAACCTTATTGTAGCATATGCATATATAGTCGCAATGTATGGGAACCCATTCTTCTAGGGATCCACTTGTTAGAGCGATGCATATGTGCCAAGAGAAGAAATCCCACACCATGTTTGTGTGCATGTCCTCTAGGGGCTGCGCCTGAAATTCACTTAAACTTCGGGATTCAAAGTCGCACATCAGTTTGATTTTGATAGGTTGAGATCATGAGCTCCTAGTTATGTATTGTGGATCATGAGTCTATTCGATCATACTCGAGAAGGTGGCTTTGGATTTCGGGTCTAGCCTAGAATAGTCTTTAGCAGGCAAATATTAAGAGATGCCCTGTTATCCAGCATCACTCCCCTTATCTCTTAGTTGTTCATAAAAATGGTTATGTAGAGTGGATGAGTGTAGAAACAGTTGAACCCTAGGGGTATATCATCATCAATAAATGTGATGGGGGCCAATGCCATTAGGAGACTGATCATACTGCACAATTCTTCAGACTTAGTGTGGATAGGGATGTGAGTCCTTCCCAGCACTTCCTTGATTTGGGCCTGGTGAATGAACGAGTTCTTTAGGATGTCCACAATAACAATGGATGATGGGATCTTGCTTAGATGAGCTGGCAAGTTGTGTTGTGCGATGGGTCCTGTCGTGTTTGTTTCTTGTTCATTCTTATCTTTCATTTTTTTTCAGTGACACAACAAGGTTGTCAAACTTGGGAGGATTATTAAACCTTTCTTCTAGAGTATCGGTCATCAGTCTCAATAGCTTAAAGTGGCTTCCTTTTCTAGTGAGGTGATCGACCACTTGGGGGTCTTTGTTAGCCACAATAATGGCACCTGAGCTAGAGTTGTCTAGGTCCTCCTTTTCTTATTCTTGTGATGGAGTGTAGTCCCGATTAACTGAAATCATGTTTATGAACATGTTCTAGTTGTATGACTCCTTCATTCATAAGGATGGTGTGAACCCAAGGGGTGACTGATAGGTTCCCTTGGGCATCTTGATGGTTTAGAATTTCAAAGTCCCCCTTAAGTGGTTGGTCTTCAAGCATAATTATGATGACTGAGCTAGGACCGAGGGGGTTCATTTTCAGCCTTTAGGCCATTATCTAAAAGCGGATTGGTGAATACGCCTATTTTTTATTAGATGGCTCCATCGGTGTGTTGGTGGGGATGTGGTTAATAACACCTTTATCTAGGAGTTCCTTGATAAGGTGCTTTAAATTGTAGCACTTCTCTGTGCTATGGGTTGGACTGGGTCGAGGAGAACAGTGAGTCCTGCTTACAGGATATTAGTCAGAATAGTGGAGAGAGGTTCTTGCAATGGTGGAAGCTTAACTTCTGTAAAGGGCCTCTTGCCTCCAGTATTTGAATTATTATTGAAATTATTATTGTACTTGGGGTGTAGTCAATGCTTTGACAATTTGGCTTACATGGGCACTAATTGTTGTTGTTGTTGTCGTTGTTGTTATTGTCATTGTTGTTGTTGTCATTGTTGTTGTTATCGTTGTTGTTGTTATCGTTGTTGTTATTGTTGTTATTCTTATTCTTATTCTTATTCTTATTCTTATTCTTATTCTTATTCTTATTCTTATTCTTATTCGTATTCTTATTCGTATTCTTATTATTTATTGTTGTTGTTGTTGTTATTGTTGTTGTTATCGTTATCGTTATCGTTATCGTTATCGCTATCGCTATCGCTATCGCTATCGCTATCGTTATCGTTATCGTTATCGTTATCGTTATCGTTATCATTATCGTTATCGTTAATGTCATTGTTATTATTGTTGGCCTTGGGTTTTGCTTAATATGGTGTAGCCACTATCGAGTTTTCTAGTTTTGCATTGACGACAGTGACCATTGACCTTTCATATAGAGTGACTATCGTTATCGTTATCGTTATCGTTATCGTTATCGTTATCGTTATCGTTATCGTTATCGTTATCGTTATCGTTATCGTTATCGTTATCGTTATCGTTATCGTTATCGTTATCGTTATCGTTATCGTTATCGTTATCGTTATCGTTATCGTTATCGTTATCGTTATCGTTATCGTTATTGTTAATGTTATTGTTATTATTGTTAGCCTTGGGTTTTGCTTAATATGGTGTAGCCACTATCGAGTTTTCTAGTTTTGCATTGACGACAGTGACCATTGACCTTTCATATAGAGTGACTTGGTCAATCATTTGCTAAACGGAAAAGGTCGTAGCTTGTGGGTAAGGAAGTTCATGTACTCTGGTAGAAAATTCTCCAGACACATGCTCATTTGTGAGGCTTCTGGAAGTGCACAATCAATAACCTTTTATGCGACCTCCTTGAATCGGTTGGAAAAGTTGGGGAACGAATCGCCTACATTTTTTTTTGTTGCAACCAAGTCCACAAGGGCCATTGATTTTTATTTCGTCCCTCGATATTGTTCAACAAAGCAACAAAATAGTCAGTCAGGAGTCTCGTTAGGGTATTTGGATACTACTTCTTGGAACCAGGTCAAGGGTTGTCTAGAGAACCTAAAGACGACTTGGTTTCTCATCAAGAGTTGGAACATTCAATAGGTAGGCAGTGACATGGTTTTCAAGGTTACCTTTCACATTGAACCTTTTTTTGAATTTTGGAAATACAAAACCCGAGGGAAAGGGTTTGGCATCCCTAAGAGCATATTTAACATAAGACCTTGGGGGGTAGTATGCTAGGGACTCCAATCTTAGCTTAAGTTTCCTTGAATGTTGATAGATCGCCTCTCTATTGGACGAGCTCAGCTGACTTAGAAGTGTTTGCCTCGGTGGCCTGCTGGTTGCCTGAAATTAATGGCATAATTTGAGGTGTAGGAGAGGCAACCGATTTGGGTTTCAAATGAATATAAGTAGGGGCAGGTTGAACCCGCGAAATGGTTGGAGTCAGGTTAGGAGGCAGCACAGGCGAAGAGTCATGGGTTGGGATGGCTGGAGGCGGATAGGGAGTTGGCACCAGCACAGGTGCCTAAGCTAAACGGTAATATTGGTAGATCTTATGGGCGATCTGAACTAGAGGAGCCAGGGGCTGATAAGCTGAGACTGGCAACTGAAAGTGGACTACCGGGGTATAGGGTGTAAGATACCCTAGATAAGGATGACTAAAGGCCGCTGGTGCGGTCGGGAGTGGTGGAGCCGAGTGGTACAATTGACTAGGAGGTAATGGGTTGGTGTAGGGTTTATATAAGCCACCTATGAGTGATGGTATGGAACTGGGGTGGCCTTTACAGGCTGCACCAGTGGTTGATTGTATGTGGCCTGAGGAGGGTCAAGCCTGGACTTAGGATTGTGAGATGGACGGTCCAATGGTCTAGTCAGGTCTATGGAAGGTTCGAGACGAGAGGTTTCGTGGTGGCGGGTCGCGAACAGGATAAAACTAACATGACTATGCGAATCATGATAGTGAGCCACCGACCATAACTCGAGTGCTGCCCCATGAGTTGAGATGGGTCACAGAGTTCAACATGACCAGCGCGCTTCAGGAAAGCCTTGACTGAAGGCAAGTTCCTAAGGGGCTCAGTTGAAAAGGACTCATAAAACTCAGGAGTAATGTCACGACCCCTCCCCCGACTGCCTCATCTCTGATGAGGGAGGGCGACTTGGCGCAGGTTCGTGATCCCAATGTAGCATTTGTTACTCGAGTAGGAGTAGACTCAATGCCTTATTCTCGAAAATAGAGCAAAACAAGGAAAGTCAATGCTCACAAGCCTAAAAATTTAAAACTTAAAAAATTCATGAGAAAATATGTTTCATTACATTATATTACACCCCAAAAGTAATACAATAGAGTTGGGGGTCCAGGGCCCAGAGTTACATAGTTCAAAGAAATCAATACAAATAGGGCTTAGAACCTAGGTACATACTAGATCTAAAATCCTTCTCCGAATGCCCGCTTTGATCTTTAGCGACAACAAGCACTCCCAACCCTAAACTTATCACTTTTAGCCTACAAAGAGGAAACAATAATGGAATGAGCTTTGAAGTTCAGCTAGCAGATCTAGTGTTATACTTTGGTAACAAATCCACCCATGTGCAATAAACAATTTACTAGACCATAATCAGTGGCAGTGCAGTAGTCACGTATATTGGTCATCAGATCAGTACATCAATTATAAACAGGATATCCAAAGCAGCAGTGCATCAATTATAGACAATATCATGCAGTCATTACAACTACAAGAAATCACAGTCACAATTTATTTGTTACACATTCACTCTCTAGTTCACTTACTCCTGTTAGTAGAAGTCCTATCCATTAGGCCAAGCCAAACCCGTTGCTTAAGACTTCTACCATCCCACAAGAGGGAGGGTAATGACAAGTGGGGTAGTCCACTTCGTAATACCCTCAACTCATACATATGGTCCCTAGCGCGCATTGGGGGTTCGACAAGCGTTTACCTTGCAAGGCATCAATCAATCACATATCTCGTCTCATCAATCACAGGGAACGACCCTCTTTTCTCCCCTATCCAGTTTCTATCATTGTGCAGATTACGGAACATGCCGGCATTACTGTCTCAGTGCATCAGTCTCCACTACCGATGGGTGACCCATCGCGTAGTGGCCAGTATCCATAAACAATGGCCATTCTCACATTGATATAACAGAGCAGTATTTAGTACCAATGGGTGTCCCATTGTGTAATGGTTATCATTCGGGCCTCATCTCTTGCTCGATCATTCTATTCATTCATGCCAATTCAATGTTTCATAACAGATAAATCACATTCTCATCATATCAGTATGGCAATCAACACGAAACATTCATTACATGAATCGTAGAATAACATTTACTCATGGATATCATCAATAGAATTTTTGCACCTATTGTGAAACTTTCATTTTGAAGTAATCACGTCAATATGGAGCTTATCACTTTTCACATAGCACATTGTTGTGGAGCATCTTTGACATAACCTTGTGGCATATGCATGGCAAATATCATATAGCATTCGTACTTGTCGCTTATCAAGGGAATTTTAGTGCTTTAATTAATAGCTAGATGAGAGAATTTCAATGTTTCACTTATCATGGAAATCGGACCTAATTAGTTTGGTTGAAAATTTAGTTCTAAACAAATAATAATTTCTGAAAACAACAGGCAGTGACACACTCACGCATTTTGGGGTATAACTCAAAATTTATCGAAAGTTTTGAAAATCTCAAAGCATGTAACTTTAAGTTTATTCACAAGCTTTCCAACAGTGCCAATTTGAGGACATTGGGACATCGTTTTCTAGGCCAAGAGTGAGGCCCAAAAAGAGTCAGTTCCTGGAATTTACAGCGACCGTGAGCTGTGACATGTCTCACGCTTTAGGCTATATCTTTTGATCCATATGACATTTTATCATGATACAAAAATAAAACTCTAACTAGACATGTATATCTTTCATTTAAAACCAATTTGGTCCCATTCAGGCACTGTTTGGTTAGTGAAAAGCATAGGACTAAACCCCGTACAGTTGCTGGAAAATCTCATTCTCTCAAGCATTAACATGCCATAACCATATTATACACCATCATATTGATTGACTTAAGTCATAATTTTAGTCTTAATCATATCAAGCAAACTTGTAAGTTTGGAAAGGAAATAACTTTATAATTTTTCCAAAATTCATTGGCCATGTTCAAGCATTATTCCACTTCATTTTTTGTCCAATCTACATTTGTTCATTCTACCGGTCCTATCTCATTTGAGTGAAAATACGGGAGGTATAACACTAAATCCACTAACCTAAAGGTCACAGCGCCCCTAAACTTCCTTGCGCAGATCGCCCCTTGCTCCCCCACGATAGCCTCACTCTTAGGCCTTCACGCGCAAGTCCCCCCCTTGCTCCAATCAGCAGCCTCCCAATGGCAACAGCCCAAGGCTCTCTAGAAAGAGAAAGTTTGAGAGAAAGAGAGGGAAACGGCACTGAGGGTAAGGAGGGGTGCGATTTATAGGCGCATGGGTAGGTGAGGTCAACTGTGACTGACATTGCAGGGTGGTTGAGAAAAGAGATGTGGCTGGTGTCACTCGTGTGGCACTGACAGGTACGGCATGGCGCTGACACTGCTGACGGATGCACATGACCATCCTCGCATGGCGTTACTCTAGGTGGCGACGCTCCTGATGGCAACATGCTTACGACGATGCTTCAGACGGTGATATGCTCGTGGTGATGCTCCAGACGGTGATACATGCTCGCGGTGATGCTCCAGACGGCGATATGCTCGCGACGATGCTCCAGACGGCGATACACATTCATGGTGATGCTCCAAAGGACGATGCACATTCGTGGCGATGCTCCAAATGGTGATACGGTCACGACGATGCTCTAGTTTCTCTTTCTCTCCTCACTCACAGTTTTAAGCCTCCTCACGTGCCCGTCGTTACGCTTCCTTCCGTCGACGGTGGTGTGCAGACAGCGGTACTCGATTCCATGCGTGGCGCACATAAGGTCCAACTACGCTCGTCTGTGGAGGCTAGTCCTTACTATAGTGGGGTTGTATGTGGTCAGAGTTTCACTAGAGGGATGCTTTGCTCACTTGCAGGGCATTCCCAATGCTCCACACAAGAGACTGGGTTCCCATACGACTTAAGTGACGGTGTAGGGGTTTTCGAAAATTTGTAATTCTCTGTATACGTTTGAACATGTGCGTTTAAGTGTAAGATCAACATGCAGTAGTGCATGCGATAATTGTGATCAAACAAGAACATGCAAACAACCTAATCAACTAATGCAAGAGATAAAGATGGAAATGAAGATTTAATCTAATAAGGCAAGATCAAATATTTTCTAAACTAAATAGATGAAGTTAAAAAGATAAGATCTAAGCAGGTAAGGTTATATCTAATCTTAACAGATTAGAGAAGAGAAAGCCTAGATCTATCTTTTCCTCCTGTTTTCTTTTTCTTTTTTATTCCAAAGATAAAGATGCTTTTATAAAAAATATAAAGTCGAGAAATTCTAAGCTATGCAAAAAAGACTTAAAAGAAGAGATAAGCTAAAAAAATGATAACATCAAGTCAGCTAAGATCAAGCTAATCTAAATGGATGAAAGAAGAAAAAACCTAGATCTCTCTCTCTCTCTCCCTCTCTCTCTCTCTCTCATAACAGTAAAGATAAAGATCTTTTTAAAGAGATAGATAAAAAATTTAAAGCATGAAGATAAGATTAAAACATATCAAATCTGGAGTGATAAAGAAAAGAAGAGACATTAGCTCTAATCTCTTTCTATTTTTCTAATCTCTTTCTATTTTACTTATTTTGAATTTTAAAATATTTGGATTTACAGAAAGGATATCATGGTGACAAAAACCTCTTGAAAATCATAGGGGGTTGAATATCCAAGAAACGAGTCGGCAAAAAATTTTCTTCTCAGTCCATACTAGGCGACTTTTGTAGTTTCCTGTTTTGTTTTTTTGGGAAAAACGTTATTGTAAAATTTCAGGAAGTGTTTGAAAAGTCGAAATGTACAGATTTGAAGCTTGAGTACCCCACGAAGGGTGACAGTATGTACACTTAGATTTGTACACTTAGATTTGCATTGATCTCAGAGAAAAATCAATTCAAATATGACACAGAACGAGTTAAAATTTACAAAATAGTAGAGAGTGGGATTGCTTAAATGACAAGCTTAGAATCATTGCAGATCCATACAGATCCAGTTTTCTTTTGAGTCCACTGGCAGCGATAGCTTTGAAATCTATGCATATGACCTTCAAAATTATGCTAAAATTTTACTAATTTAAGATAAGAGAAATGGCAGATAAAATACACTAAATTAAAATAAAAATAAACTATATATTAAAGAGGAGGAAATGCTTACCTTAGGGACCCAAAACTCGAAGTTGATGCATTTTCTTGCTAGAGTTTGATATATCTAAGGTTGTTTCACCTAGACCTAGGGTTCCTAAGGCTTAAAGAAAGGTTAGGGATTTTTAGGTATGGTTCACTTAATTTTTCCTAAGGTTGGGAGATGGTTTTCCCTAATTTTCAAAGATGTTTGGGATCTCTTATTTTCTATTTTGAATTTTTAGATTTTCTATGGTCTTTGGGGAATTTTATTGATTTTTTCTAATTTTAAAGGATTTTTCTACTAATTTATGGGATTTTTACTAATTTATGGAATTTTCTACTAATATATGGGATTTTCTTACTTTTGATTTTCTATTTTCATTTGGTATGATTTCTATATTTTTCGGATGATTTTATGGGATTTTTGGAGGGGGTATTTATATGTTAAAGTAGGGTTATGGTTGAAATTTAATCAATTCGAACCTCTTAGTCTATTTTTTTTTTTTCATATACCTTCCTAAGTTGTTAGAGTTCTAAAGGGATGAAGAGATCTTTTGTGTGGGTTAGCACTGATAAAACCAAAAAACTCAATTTGGTCCAATGGGATAAAACAATCGCTTATGAATGCAAGTTTACTTACAAAGTAGTGGTGGCACAACCACAACAATAAAAATCTGTTATGGGGAGAAGTTCTAAGAGAGAAATACGGTTTGGAAACTGGAAGTGGTCTAAAATCAAGATGTTTTTCACGTGGAGAAACATTGATTATTTTAGACCTATTTATCTTAAATATTGTAGAGAGGCTATCGGGAAAGGTGACCAAACTAGTTTTGGTTTGATAAATGATTTGGTGACACTACCGTGAAATAACAATATTCAGTGAAGATTTTAATACGGTTTGGTTTTTATCTACCACGTAACAAAGGTAGCAAACGGCATTCTGTTTGACAACTCTTAATAGCAAAATACAGCTACTGTCGTATTATGACGCAAAGGGGCGACTGAGCTTTAGAAAACCACATAACATAGGCAATTATGTTCCCTTTGGAAACATTACCACATTTTTAAAGCAACCTCCGCCTTTATCAGTCTACAACATGCTGGCGAAGCAAAGCTTGGTTACCTTTGGAAAGTCTTTCCTAGTCGCGATACATTGTAGTGAGCAAAGCCTTTAGCTAGATTCATAGGGAGTTTGGTGGGTTGATGGGGAGACTACTCTAGATCTGTTATGTCCCTAAAAAGAGAGAGCAATTGATGTGGAATCTAACTCTGCTCGGTGAGTTTTCTATCAAATTCCTCTACAAGTACAGATTTTTATTCCCAGAATATCCTCTTCCACAAAATTTATGGAGTTGGTGTAGAGAAAAGCTTAATTTACATGTTCATACACCACCGTCTATTTCACTATTTTTGTAGACTAGTCCATACATCCCAAAAGTCGGAAATATTTTGTTGAGATCTTTAATGGTGGCCATAGTATGGAATATTTGGAAAGAACAAAGTAAAATGACACTTAAGGGCTCTTTTGTGGATATTGTTGAAATTGGAATGCAATATTCTATCAAGGGCAGCTGAATGTGCTTCTAACCAAAAGATTGCAAATCTATCTCAAAGGAACAAATCATTAAGAACTTGAAGAAATAAAGTAGTGGAAACTGAGAACTTAACATTAAGACGAGACTTCCCAATTGGATTCCTCCTCCAATCAATTGGATTCAAATTATTTTTCTATTAGAGTTCATTAGGGAATCCGCGTATTGTTTGGGGTTTAATTAAATATCATTTTGGGTAATATTTTACCCTTCTCCTCAGCTCCATGTGGTACATTTACAGCAAATAAGGCAGAGGTTAAAAGCTCTTCAGCATGGATTAAGATTTCTTTCCTCTTCTAACGGTAAAAAAAAAATAGTAGAAGGTAATTCTATTAATGTGATTGCTTGGAGTAGAGGGCAAACAGCTTTCCCTTGGAGATTTATTCCTATTTTAGGTCAAATAAGACACCATGTCTCCAAAAATAATTGTAGTTATATATGGCTGCTTCAAGGAAGAGAATAAGGAAGCCCATGCTTTGGTTAAAG
This sequence comes from Amborella trichopoda, assembly GCF_000471905.2. The sequence goes on along the minus strand of NW_006499603.1, from coordinate 6,040,382 downwards.
GAGATGTTCATTTGGATTCTTTGATCCTTTCTACATTAATTATATTTTGGGTAAGTAAAAACTGGTTTTAATTGTCTAAGCCCGAGTTTGAACCGGGGACATGTAGTGTGTGAGACTAACGTGATAACCAACTACGCTACCTAGATCTTAGTAAAAAGCATTAGTCATTGGGGATCTAGGCCCAATGACTTATTCTTTTTACTAAAATCTGGCCCATGCTTTCATGAAAATGTACTTTAAGACTTCATCATAAGGCTTGATAGTACTATTGCGAAGGCCCCGAACCATTCCCGTTCTGTATTATTTTGAGTTATAATTATCTTGCTACATGTTTACCAAATGAATGATCAGTCAGACATATTTTTCCAATAAACAAGAGAAAAAAAAAAAAGAGGTTAGAATCCGAAGCGTTGAAGATGCCAATACTTGAAACAAAAAGATATTTGAATGGTCAAAATTGGAACACATATGTCATCATCTTCAATACAATAACCTCAAGGAAGCTTACAAATAATAATTAATTAATAATAAAAGATGGCGGTCAATTGTCGGAAATTCCGAAAAGATGAAGTGCTTCCACCGATTTTGAAACAAAAGTGAGGACCATCTAGGCATTGAAGAAAATAACAGGGGTCCAATCTGGAGGACATGATGAGAAGGTAGAAAGAGAATAAAGCAGCGAGTGGAAAATAATCCCCGCGGAATGGATGATTCATCTCTAAGTGGGGAGCATGTTTACCAAGCTCGCATGGGAGTATCTTATGCATTTATTTCCTCATATAAAATATTTTAGTAATCATAAATAAATTTTTTTTAAAGAAAAATTTAAATTTTAAGTTTTACTTTCTTCAAAAATTGGACGGTCTTAATTCAATCGTAAGATAATATTTTTTCTAGCTCAGAAACTTGTTTGGAAATACATTTAGTTTATAGGAGTAGAGATTTTGACCCCAAAAATTTGAGATCTAAAACGCACGCCTTGCGTTGTACGAAAGGGAGTAAGTGTATTGTGTACTCCCGCGGGAGTAGACACTCTTTTTGGGGGAAGGTGGGGCGGCGTGGAAAAGGCTCTAACGGAGGAGTTGAAGTTTCTTCCAATCAAAAGTAGGTGTCTGATAATCACCAAATATTAAATAAGAGGGGTCAAAGCCCTAATTAATACTTGGTCTGAACATCTACCCAATCCACCGTCACTCACCACTCTCTCTCTCTTCCCAACAGTCAATCCCACCTCCTCCAAAAACCCACCTTCACTCTTTCTCCACCATGCCTGCCCATTAACAGGTTTCTCTCTCTTCACCATACCTGCCCAATAACAGATCTGTCTCTCTCTCTCTCTCATCATGCTTGCTGAATGGTTGGTAAGATTCTCTCTCTTTCTGTGCTGATTCCTGTCAAACAATAAGCGTCCTTCCCCTTCTCTTCCCTAAGTCAGTAGCTTTCCTCTCTCTTGTAAAATAATCTACTCTTTCTCTCTCCTTCAGATATCCTCCTGTAAAATAAGCTCCTCCTCTCTCCTTCAGATCTTCACATGCCTACAGAAGAATAAAGTCTCTCTTTGATCTTCATCATCTTTAGCTCTTGTGCGGTCTTCTTCGAAGATCCTTCAAGATCCTCTCTGCAATTATTACTACTCCAGTCCAGCTTGCCTCCATGGGAAGAAGAAAAACAGAATCCCCTGGTGTTGTATGTCTTGATTATCACTGTATCTCCTTACCCCATGTAGTGGTGATTGTGGGGCTGCTCTTGCTCAACCAGAGTCCAGCAGTCGTGGCGGAGGATGATGTGCAGTGCCTTCGGGCCACCAAGTCTGAGCTGTTGGACCCGCAGGGCAACCTTGTCTCGTGGAACTTTGGTAACACCTCGGCGGGCTTCATCTGTGCCTTTGGGGGAGTGACGTGCTGGCATGAGAACGAGAACAAGGTACTCGACCTCCGCCTCTCCTCCCTCTCCCTCTCAGGCCCTGTCCCCTCCTCCCTCCGCCTATGCTCCTCCATGACCTCCCTGGACATTTCCAAGAACTCCATCTCAGGACCCATCCCTGCAAACCTTTGCGACTGGCTCCCTTTCCTCGTCACCCTCGACCTCTCCCACAACCAGCTCTCTGGCCACATCCCTCCTGAACTCGTCAACTGCCGCTTTCTCAATACCCTTCGCCTGGACTCCAACAAACTGTCGGGCCAAATCCCCTACCAGCTTGCTAGCCTTGACCGCCTCGCCCACCTCTCACTCTCTGGTAATTCTCTCTCCGGTGCCATCCCCTCTGGTTTGTCCAAATTTGATTCCTCTGCTTTTGCAAACAATGGGGGCCTATGTGCCCCCCCTGTGTCATCTTCTTGCAACTCCAAGACCAAAGCATCCACTGTCATCATCATTGCTGCTGCCGCTTTTGGTGCGTGTGTGTCGCTGGCATTCGCGTTCGGGATGTGGTGGTGGTTTGTGCGCGGGCACAAAGGCAAGGGCAAGGCTGATGGGGGGGTGCCAGATGCGTGGGTCGAGAAGCTGCGGGCGCATAGGCTTGCACATGTATCCATGTTTCAGAAGCCACTGGTCAAGATCAAGCTCACCGATCTCCTCACGGCCACCAATGATTTTGATCCTGGTAATGTCATAACTTCTGGGAAGACGGGGACTTCGTATCGGGCGGTTCTCGCTGATGGATCTGCCCTTGCGATCAAGAGGATCCACTCATGCCCCCTCTCTGAGAAGCAATTCCGGTCAGAAATGAATCGGCTAGGTCAATTAAGGCACCCAAATCTTGTCCCTCTTCTTGGCTATTGCATTGCGGCTGATGAGAAACTACTTGTGTACAAAGACATGCCTAGTGGCACTCTCTATTCCTTGCTTCACGATAATGCAGGTCGATGTGATGGGCATGAACTTGATTGGGCTATGAGGCTTAGGATTGGGGTGGGAGCGGCAAGGGGCTTGGCTTGGTTGCACCATGGGAACCCGACCTCATTTATCCATCGCAACATTAGTTCGAACACGGTGCTCCTTGATGAAGACTACGAGGCTCGAATTACGGACTTTGGGCTTGCTAGGATCATGAGCCCTGTTGAGACCCACCTGAGCACATTCATCAATGGTGATTTTGGGGACTTCGGTTATGTTGCACCAGAGTATTCAAGCACTCTCGTGGCATCCCTTAAGGGAGATGTGTATGGATTTGGGGTTGTTCTTCTCGAGTTGGCAACTGGACAAAAGCCTTTGGTGGTCGAAAATGCAGAGGAAGGGTTTAAGGGGAATTTGGTGGAATGGGTCAATCGACTCTCGTCGAGTGGGCGGATAATAGATGCAGTTGATGCTTCTCTTAGAGGAAAGGGCAATGATGAGGAGATTCTGCAGTTTATGAGGGTGGCTTGTGCATGTGTGCTCTCTAGGCCAAAGGACAGGTCTTCTATGCATCAGGTTTACCAGTTGCTTAAGGGTATCGGTTCGACCCATGACTTCTCTGAGCAGTATGATGAGTTCCCTTTGTTGTATGGGAGGGATGATAAGGAACACGATGAGTGAGAGGCTCTTATGGGAGAGAGGATGGAAAATTTGATTTTCTCGATGATGATGATGTTGATGGCCTGATATGCTTGAGGCGCCTCTCTTACTAGTCCAACGATCCTGTTTGAATTAAGTGAATGGTATGGTTTGCTTTTGATAGACGTTTTGACATTTGAATTGTACAGTTGGGTGTTTGGCTGTACAAAAGGTAATCAAGAGCTTGGGAACTGTACCCTTCTCATTTCTTCTTTTGGAGCTGACCATGTTACTTGTTTCTGGCAAGGACAGCTTCTCTTCGAACCCTTTTGTATTCTCTAGAGATTATTCTGAGTTTCTGACCTTTGAAAATACCGCTTTGGAAGGAAAATGGGCATCCAATTGGCTCTTGTACTGGAGCATGCTTGAGTGACACATTAGTAGAGGTTTTTTTTGATTAGTAACATATCCTTGCTCTATTGCATTTCCAGCATCTGCAGTTTCCATTTTTGTGTTTCTCAGTGCTTAAGTTTGGCTACTTGTTCTCTTTCTCTCTTATATTTGGTGGTATGGTTAAGGGAATTCCTTTATGTTAATGATTGACACTTTAATTGTTTCTGGGAAGAATCCTAACAGAGTGAATAATACAATTTAGACTATGTTTTGTGTGGATTGTCTTGGCTTTCTGTGTTCTCTTTTTAGAATGTGTCCATATTGGACCAGTAATGGATAAAAAAGTTGCCATTTCAAACTATGAAATTTGATCTGGAGGTTGAAAATTCAAAGTTTTGTTCTGAAGACTGCGTGCTTATTACTTGAACTTGTATGGAGTTTTTATAGATGTGATTATTGATCCTTGTCTGCAGCTTTTGAATAGAGATCAACAATATCTCCTTGAATAGAGATCAGCAGTATCTCCTTTTCTTTTATACATACAACTGCAGCAATATGATATGGTTCTTGGTCTCTATCATGCAACCCACCTTGTTTCTGTCTTTTCCATGTGGTTTCTGCATCCTATTTGTGGATGCTATCTTGAGTAACTGGGTGGACAACATAAAATATATTGTGACTGCCAAATTTTGGGAGAAAGTATCTGTTTTTACAATTCATATCCTCTTGAATGTTTATTGCCTCAAAGGAAAATGACTGGTGTGTCGTTGAGGGTGACACACATGGATGAATCTGCTCCTATACAATAATGAGGAATACAATACATACATTACAATATTGAGGAATATATACATATGGTTCTCAAATCAGAACTGATGCATCAACTCCTATGAATATGCTTGATAGAAATGTTGTTTTATTGTCATAGAGTCATAGATGACAAAGAAAGTAAACTTTCAGGAGCAGTTTCACATAAGATGCTCCTTATTTTTTTGAAAAATGTAAATTGTTATATGAATTGCCCTGGTTTTTTGCTTACTAAAGGACGAGGAGTCTAGTCAACACCAGTTCAGGTACATATCATGAAGGCATATATTTTCGTCTCAAATAGAGGAGATGGATCTGTATTCTGATTTGGAGATGGTGCATGGAGTTTGTGCTTCCATGAGGCAAGAGATGCCCAAGGAGGACAGGAATGCTTGCATCCGAAAGTTCTCCAGATTGAGAATTGGCTCAATCAGCATATATGGTAAGCCATCCAAAAGTTCTCCAGATTGAGAATTGGCTCAATCAGCATATATGGTAAGCCCTGGAGATTGTGGAGATGACATGGGTTAGTTCCTGAGACTTCTTGAAGCCCTGGAGATTGTGGAGATGACATGGGTTAGTTCCTGAGACTTCCTGAAGCCATGGAGATTGTTAAATACGACACGGGTTAGTTCCTGAGACTTCTTGAAGCAATCAATTCAATTCCAAATGCATTTGGTTCTTAAAACTCCAAATCAAACTGGTATAAGATATCAACTTGGGTAGTTTTTGGTCCAAGTACTGTTCAGGTATTGGAAACCTCTATTAACTGGATTATATGCAGCACTATAACTTCTATTTCTTTTATATGGGTATGTGTGAGATCACATGTTATGGTAGAGAGAAGGACGAAGGAAAAAAAGAAAAGAGGGGCGGCTAAATTCTCATTGTGCTGAACCATAACTGGTTTTAAGCTGACTTCATAAATGCAAAAATTCACAAAGCCCCTTAAACCAAATACAATGATCGGCATGCCTATAGGCTTGACCCTGTGCTTATTGATGTACAACTCTAATGCACCCATATTCCACTTATATTTTACACTCCCTCTTAAATTGATGTGAGCTTGAGTCTAGCATCATTCTTACCACCATGTATGTTTGCCTTTGTCTTACCATAGATACTATAGGATTTCATCTATCTCCAATGATTCTATGGGAGAAAAACCAAACCATCCATTGAAAACTATCTATTACACAAAGGGACCAGTGATCCTACCAAAAACGTAGGGGTGGCATTGGACCCGACTAAACCCGGGATCCGACAGGTATACCTGACCTCGGGTCTGCGTATGGGTCCAAATTTTGGACCCGAATACTATTCGGGTCCAGCCGGACTTGACCGATTGCCACCCCTACCAAAAAGAGGTAAAAGTGAAAATCCGTCTTTGTTTATTTAGATAAATACCTTAAAGTGATGATCGATCTCAATATGTTTCTTAGATATCCAAATTTGCCCCTTGCAAATTCGGCTCACTTTGGTCTGCAGCAAGGCACAATATTTGTGAAACTGTATTTCTAGGTCATAGATAATATTTCTAGGTCATAGATTAAGTGCACAACCAGCCCTTGAAGTGCATATATGTTTTAAGGAGAGACCCTGACTCATTTCTAGCCCCCTTCGTCATAGTTATTGATTGTGTCGAAAACCCCCATGGTACAACAGCCTCTATTGTGGCTGTGTCTACCATTCATTATCTCAGTGGTGACCCCTTGTCCATTCTGCAGAAAATACATGCTCATTTATTGCAGAAGACAGGAAAAATGGAGAAAACTAAGAATGAAATATTGGATCTCATGACCTTAATGTTCTATGCCCTTCATCATAGGTGCATGTATAAGTACCCATGGATGTGCAAAACTACCTGAAGTCCAAAAGAATGACATAGTTTTGAGACCAATGAACACTTTGGAATATACAAATCAAATTACTGAGCAGCCGAGACTAATCTTACACACCTCTGTGCTATCTTTGTCCTCTTCTCGTGAAACTTCCAAAGAGGAATGGTTATGCACCACAGATTGACCTGTCAACTACAAGGGTAGTCTGTAGAATTCCACCACGCAAATCCCATGAACCTGGTGGAGGTGTGAAATTGAAAGACACAAGTACACCGCATAGGAAAAGGAGGAAGAGGCGTGGAATTTGCCTCTCTTTCTCTCTCTAGGGGCCCATCTGCAGTCATCTGATCTCTCTCTCTGTTTTTGTCTCTCCCTGTTTGCCTGTGCATGTGTGTGCGTGCGTGTTTTCCCTATGGGAATCCAATTCCCCCTGTATTTGGAGAGTTCGTTCCTATTTGCAGGGATTGTGTATAAAGATTTCCTTTCTTGAATTAGATTTGGATTGTAACAAAATATTCTCTTCCCAATTCTAATTCCCTCTTTAATAGCAAGTTACAAAAACTAAATGGATTAGTCTCCTAGAGTATCCTCAAGACTATTCAATCCTTTTCGAACATACCAAGGGATTTCCAAACATACCAAGTGGGGCCATGCCCCTTGGAATTGGATTCCTCCCAATTAGGAACACCATATGCCTACAAATACAAAATAAATAAATTGTACATATTACGAAAATTCGGATCATAGCTACTGGGATCACCCAAGAAGGTAGTCACTCCAATTCCTAAAGCTCAATCATGCGCTCCAGAACAAAGCATCTCGATTCCAAATGTTTTTTAAATTTAGGGATCTTAATCTGCAAAATTGGGGACCTACATCCCTAGTTAATAGAATCTAGATCCCTCTCATCCAAATCATGGGTCCATGAGTAAGTGGAATCAAGCCTCTTCCACATGGAATTGAGTGTTTTTAAATCAGTACGGATGATCACCAACACATTTTAGATCCCATAATGGGAGATAGAGTTTAAAACTTGAAGTTTGAAGTTTGAACTTGTAAGTCACGAAAATAAACGCCATAACATACAAGCTGTTGCCATATTATGTTATGGAACCCATAGATTAAGGACAACAGCTGCATAGCTAAAGCCACCATGTCCTATCGAAAATCCTTTTCATTTTACGTACTGGAAACTCTATAAGATTGATACAAGTGATCCTTGTCTCTGATACCCTCTCGTTGACCATATCAACCATTACAGAAACATTTGCAGGTTGATCCTTGGTTTGCCTTTGGACCCTTTTGTTTGCTCTGAATGTAGAGAGTGTTTGACCAGTTGCATGCCTAGTCGCATATCAGAGAAAGGACTCAAATTAGGAAAACTAAGGGCACCAAATTTTCATCAAATTCTAGAGCTTTCATGCTTGAGGATTGAAATTTGAATCCCCATTTTAGGTTTTCAGTTTCATTTCTCACTTGTGAGACACACTCCGATGGAGGGGCAAATTATCCTCATCTTTTTATTTTAATTCAATTTCAAAGGATGTATGTTATAGTTATAGTTTTAGGGTTTATTTCTAAGAGTTTTAGTTTTTTAGGCATTCTAGGGTTTTTATATTTTATTTATTTATTTCATGAGTACTATTCAGAAGTACTGTTCATAGGGGTAAAACTGTCATTATGAATTTTAAGTTAAGTTAGGATATATGAATCAATGTATTATTTATTTGAATATTTTTTGTCCTTGGAACATTAAATAATAATGTATAGGAGGTGTGTGTGGCCTTGAGGGGGTTAATTCCCCATGATTTTTAGAAATTGAAAGAGACAAAAGCTTAGGCTTTTGGAAACCTAGCTTGGGGTATGGAGAATAAACCCTAGGTTTCTTTGAATTATGCTTGTATTTATCTTTGTTTCTTGCTGATTTTATTGTTGTCTCAAATTTTTCTGCATCAAATTAGTATTAGAGCCTACAATCCATTAGGATAGTACTGTAGCAAGTTTCTGTAGCATGATACTGTAGCATCGATTTTTTTTCCCTAGATCAACAATAAAGCCTAGATCTTGTTGATTTGAGCAAGTTTTTGTTTATCATTTACCTAGAGTTTGTGATTTCAACGACCCCATGGCTACGAGATAGGGCCATAGAAGGGGGATTTTGTATATTAGTTTCGTGATACCATAGTTGACAGAATTGAGGAACTTTTAAAAGCAAGTTCAGTAGCTGATACAGCAATTTGCGAGCCTCATTAATGGGCACAACGGTGATCTTTTAACTCAAGAAGATCTTGAGTACAAGCCTTTTCATTTTTATGCCTCGCGTGGGGAGTTGAGTGTTGAAGATAGCGATAGAAAACCTAGATGTGAGAAACATTACTTTAGAGATTTTGATTTGAAGAATGAGATTATTGATTTTGACACAGATTGCATAGAAAATCAACAAGTTGTTGATTGGAATTCACTGTCAATCTTCAATATATACTCAGATGAACAACAAGATTTCTTAGTAGATCTGATATATGATAATGATCAAGAAGATAGTGAAGATTCTTTAGAATAGGGTGAAGAATATGAAGAGAATGCAATAGGAGGACTAATCCAAATCATGGCCTTTAAAGATCTCATTAATATTGAAGAGGTGGAGCATTCAAGAGCTTTAGAGCATTGAAATCAGAGTAGTGCAATGAAAACATGGTATAAATTTGCATTGATTCCTCAATATACATATCATGATCCATTTCTTGATGAATTCTTTTTATCTCGAATAATATTTGAGCCAACAAAGAAAAAGAAGGTTGAAGAAGGTGATTTTGATGCTGAACACACTTCAAAACTTGAGGACGGGTTTTCTCCAACCAGGGGAGAACAATGGAGGGCAAAATTATCCTTATTTTTTATTTTTGTTCAATTTTAGAGGACATATGTTATAGTTTTAGTTTTAGGGTTTATTTCTAGGGCTTTTTAGTTTTTTTAGGAATTTTCGGGCTTTTATATATATATTTTTTTATTTCATGAGTACTATTCACAAGTACTATATGCAAGTATTATTCACATGTATTGTTCATAGGGGTAAAACAATCATTACGAAATTTGAGTTAAGTTAGGATATATGGGTCAATGAACTATTGTTTGGATAGTTTTAATACTTTGAACATTAAATTATAATATATAAGAGATGTGTGAGGCCTTGAAGGGGTTAATTCCACATGAATTTTAGATTGAAAGAGGGAAAAGTTTAGTCTTTTGGAACCCTAGTTTGGGGTATGGAGAAGAAACCCGTGGTTTCTTTGAATTTTGCTTGTGTTAGCTTTGTTAGCTTTGTTTCTTGCTGATTTTACTATTTCCTCAAATTTTCCTGAATCACACTCCAATGATAACAAAAAAATAAAAACATATTTAAAAATGAGATTCTTTGTATTTAATGATATCGGTTTTTGAAATAAGGAAAAACATTAATCATATCTTTCAATAGACTTTGTTCTCAAGCTAAAGTACCCTAGTGAAGTGCTTTTGGGGAGCTTCGATTCTAAGCTGGACGAACCTCGATCCCATATACTTTATTATCCGTCAAATTTCGATATCCTTTCCTTGATATTGGGACTTGGATCTCTTTAACTCATGGTGTATGGACCTTGTTCCCCATCCCACGGATCTTCGTGCACCCCTCGATCCTGCTCTTGCAATCCTGATCTGGGATCTGACCTCTCTCCCGATCACATAACTATGATTCAGAACAATTACATTCACTCATCTTTTTTGACACTCCCCTCTGGTTGGTCTATCATATGCACTGACACCCAAGCTTCCTAAAGTTTTTATTTTTTTCGTTTATTCTCTAGTGATCCTCGTCAATGACTTTCTTAGTATATGCTATAATCTGTTCTTCCTAAATGCTCTTATAAACCATTTGCATTTCGATCCTCAGTTTTTACATTACGGTTCTAATTATTTTGGTGGAAACCTTTCCCCTTCTGGAGTGGAAATCTATTGGATAAGTTTTATTTTCTAGTAAACAATTTGATTCGAAGAAATATGGATAGCTACCTGATCATCTCTAAACATGTTAAAATGGAGTAGATGTCCTGAATATGAATATTGTTAAGTAATGCTCCACCTATGAACTCATAAACCGTGTTAGGTCATTACCCTATTTTCAGCCTAGATGCTAGATCTGGCTACAACAGGTTGCTTTTTTACTGTTTTGGTTACAGTAATACTCCACCTGTGGTACAATAGCCTTTAGTAGATCCCATCCATATTGCACCCAACCCAATTTACATAGGAGAAACCTTGGATCTAAATGCTTTATTTTTTGATACAAGGATGGCTTTCACATGAGAGAACGAGTAGTATGATGGAGAAAATCAAAGAAAGAGAATCCTTTACAAAAAAATATCGAGAATAAACGAAAAAATGATGGATCTGCTTGTGTGCATTCATCTTCTTTAGCACACCCTTACAAAGAGTAGAAATGATGGATCTGCTTGTGTGCATTCATCTTCTTTAGCACACCCTTTCAACTTTCCTGTTCTTGTTGACCTAACTTCTTGCCCCACAAGTGACAACTACATCTTGTCACAATAGCCTTGTCTTCTTAGTGGTCAATGTCACATAGACACTGACATGGGTGTCAGTGTCTATCATGTGTCTTAGGTGTCAATACTTTGGGCCAAAACCTGGTATGGTCTGACACTTCCATACAAGTCTTTTAACTTTAATGTACCTAAATTAGATCAAAAGACCATACAAGGAGAACTACAGAAAATCCAAACATAAAAACACGAATAGGATTTTTTTCTTACCTGAAACTTTGAAAATAGTTGGTACTTGCATTCTTTTATTTTTTGTTTGTCAAAATATTTCTTCCTTTAAGATCTATCAATAATTCCAATCTAAAAGCTTCCTCAAAAATTCTTTTGAGTCACAATCTAAAAATCCTTTGGTCCCTTCCGTTTTGAGCGAATAACATCCTTTTGTTGTTCCCTCTTCTGTAAGAGAGTGCATCAAGCAACCCATAGATTGTGGAAAATGAAACACAAGCACACCTTTTATTCATAAATCTTAAGCAAATCAGTTATGCAATATGAACATGACTATGAAACCTCTAGCACACAACGCTGGATAATGTATGAAAGTCTGTTGTGTTGAACATCAGCAACATTGAATTCTTCTTTGCAGCTGAACATGGGCTGTAATTTGCTTCATCTTGTGGTTTTGGCCTTTGAGTTGATGGCTTATATACATTCAAATTGTCCATGTTATTCAGACTATCTACATGGAGCAGGAGAGAATGGATGCGGGAGTAGCAAATGTTAATATTTAGCAATATAAGGGTATTAAACAGTGGGAACAATGTTCCAGAGCAGGAGATAATTGAATTATAGATTCAATCACCAATTTAGTCAATAAAGGGATGGCTGTAGCCAGGCTCATGTTTCCACTTGACATATTGGTTCAGCTTCTTGGATAATCACCTGATGTCGAAGTTGATGGGATGGTCAATTGCATTACCCTTATTCTGTAGAAGGTAGACCTTGTGCGTCATGATTACTTGCATCTAGTCATGTGTAGCAAATTCACATCTTGGTTATTACTCTAAGGGCGTTCCAATTGTCGTGCACACGGCATTTGTATATAAGCCATATAGGCTCATCATAATTTGTTGAGAATCGTTCTTGCGAATTTAGTTATGTTTCCAAAATGGGGTGATTTGGAAGACGAAGTCCTGATTGAGCATGTATCCTAAATTCCTAATAGATGTTATTTTCTTATGTACTGTTAATATCTTGGAGATTTCAGGCAAGAAATTGGTTGGAGTTACCGGAATGTTTATGTTTTCATATGCAAATGCAGATTTTGAAGTTTGATGGTGGTGTGAAGGCTTTGGAGGTGCATAATATAAATGATGAGTTAGATCTTGTTCGGCAGTATGCCATGGGCTGGGCCAGTTAGACATGGCCTGAAGTCAAAGCGCTAAATCGTTCTGTAAATTATCCATGGCAATTTCCCTAAAGTGTTTCTATAGGCTTATCTGACCTAATGGGGGCAATGGAAGTGGGCACCCATGAAGTTTGAGGAGGCTATATTAGCAGCTGATTTAGGGGTCTACCAGTCCATAGCCTCTCCGATTCATAAGCATAACAAACAAAATTATATGCTATTTCGTAATTATCTTGTTTTTGTTCCCTCAAAAAAAAAAAACGGAAAAAAAAATCTTGTTTTCATGATACAAATTTTTGGAACATTAAACTCGTAATTGAATTTTTTCTTTTAAAAAAAGTGCCGACTTCCTTTTTTTTTACCTGAAATAAAAAACTAAATAATGGGTTTATTTGAGATTTCAAATTCATCCTATATGGAAAGAGACCTTATTTATTAGGACTCTGCTATTGAAGCATGTACTATCCTTTTAGTATCATTTTTTAAAATGACAAAAAATTAAAACATATATTAAATGATGAAAGCTTTTTTGTTTTTATACATATAGTAAACCACTATTAAGGGTAGGGACACATGATATTCGACTAGAGTAGGATCAAATTCAAAGAGGTCTAAGTTGGAATACATGTAGAGGGAGTACTTATTGAGTAGGACTTGATGCTAACTTACCTCTTAACATCATGTAATAAATACTTTCGCCGGTAATCTAATGAAAAATATATATTATAGAAAACCTGATTTGAAAATAAAATCTCTTTCAATAAATATCCTTTTGCCTTTATCCAAATCAAGAAGTGAAACTATTTGGGTTTAAGTATAACAAAGAGAGCTTCTCTCTTAATGTAAGGATTATTCAGTTCATTGGAGACTTCATCCCTAACCCCCAAAGTTCATGGGTTTTGCATTTTGAGAAAGCATTGAACTTTTTTTTTTTATCAAAATGTGTTTGTAAGCACAAAATTGAAAAAATGTATTACCAGTGTTCGTAAAATCGCTTGGTTAGAACCGGAACCGGTTGGTTAGATCGCTACTGGTGGGGTGACGAGTCCGATTAGGGCCGGTTTTTCGGCACACCTCATAAGACGGCACTCTCCAAAAACAATCGGCACGAAAACCGGTCGGTTTGAGGTCGAACCGGCGCTTTTTAGTATAAACCGGCCGGTTGACCGTTTTAACGCCCGATATAACGGCGTTTTCAACGCATCAAATAGCGGCCGTTATTTAATACATGCCTGTTATTTTTTCACAAAACAAGATTTTGCCGCTATTTTTTTTGTATATTTTTTGTGTTTTTGGGTCAATTATTGATGTTATATACCGGAAAGTTTCTATAAATCATCGATTATTGAATCGAAATTCCAAAAACAAAGAGTTCTTGGCGGATTGAAATGGGGTTTTTTGAAAATTAGAAATTTCCGCCATTCTATCAAATGCAGCTTCAATACCTCATAGATTTTCATAAATATGGAGGGCTTTGATTCATTGTTGAATTATTCAGCGTTCACATATTTCAAATTTTCCAAAACGATGAAGATTTGAGGTTTTTTTGGGCCCGAAGTACTGCTGCTCGAAGAACTGTTTTTTATCCAAACAAATTGATTTTCTGATTGATCGATTTTTATCGAATTGATCGCTGAAGTTTGATCATAAAGGCTGTATCAAATAAACTAATTATTTTTATTTACTATTGATTAAATGTTTTTATATCGATTTTTTTTTGCTGCGTTTTTTTCCTGAAATTTTCGTGAAGTGAAAAATCCGCAATTTTTTGAATAAAGATCTCAATAGTGAATGAATCTTTATGAAATTTGGGGCATTTGAATCTTAATTAAAGTATCTATCATATCCTTATGTCAATTTGTTCAAAAAATGAAAGATTTATGGTTGATTTTGACTCTAAAGTTTGTGTTCTTTGGCTCGATTTTAGGGTTCTTAAAAAAAAATTGTTTTTTAATAGAATTACATTTTGTTTTTATAAAATATGTTACTTGTGATGAATATGAGAAAAAAAGAATATATTCTCTTTTTTAAAAATTTTTATATATTTTTGGTGAGCTTTTTGGATCGTTTTTTATGTTATTTATGTTTTTTACAAAACTATGTCTTTTGTTTAATGAATATGAGAAAAAAATAGTTCCTTTTTTTTAATGTTATATATTTTTGGTGAGCTTGTTCAATTGGTTTTAATGTTATATATTTTTTTTATAAAAATATATTTTTATGTGATGAATAATATGAGAAAATTTTGTATTTCTTTTTAAGGTTATTTTTGGTGCATGTTACTATTGTCTTAGTTCTCAACTTCTTGTTTAGTTGAGGCATTTTATTCAAATTTGTTTTTTAGTTGTTACAAGCTATCTATCATTTTTTGCAACTTCATACTCCTTAAATCTGTTTAGTAGCCTCTATGAAGAAAAGAGGTAGAAACTAAAAAGTGTTTTACTCATCTCTCATGTTTCCACATGCCGAAATGGATAAAAATTAACCTTTTTGTTTTTTTTATTTATTAATATGCATCTTAATTCTACATTTTAAAGTTGCCATCTTATACAATTTTTTTTTTTTTCATGTTAAAACATAACTCAAAACGTTAAATGAGTAAATGAGGTTTGGCCATATTTTAAAATCGATTTGGCCATTTGAAAATCGACTTGGCTATATTTTTTAAAATATGTGATTTGGCCATTTGAAGGGGCCATTTGAAGCAACACTTAACACCTTGACCCACGCCTTGGATTTGATAACCAAGTTTCTGAGTAAATGAGGTGCTCTCTCTTACTACCTTGACTCACAACCCTTTGTAAAACTGTTAATATCATGCTACAAAGAAATACGCTTTGAAATCCAATTCTAAACCGTATTAAAGGGTTTTTCAACATTAAAACAACATTTTTCAACATCAACATTAAAAAAATATAGAAGCATATATTGTTGCATCACCCATTGTTAGTTGGACTTTGTTACTTCATCAATTGAATTTATGTGAAATTATAAATTAT
>NW_006499603.1:5995384-6024908 GCF_000471905.2 Amborella trichopoda | reverse complement strand
GTATGTAATATGAGTAGTGTATTCTAATCCAAGGTTTTCTATTTTTTTGGGGGCTTTTGACTTATTTTTTTTAAAAAAAATCTACTTGACCGGTTAGTCCGATTAACTGCTCCGGTTAGTCCGGTTCCTGTTCGACTTACTCCCAGCCTCATAACCGGTTAACCATTCCACTTCGATTTTACGAACACTGTGTATTACATGTGACTTCGCTAGTTAAAAATATATTTCACATGTTTTGGTATCTAATTTGGTTTTACTATGTGAAGGTACAAGAACATGTGTTGAGCCCCCCTAAACTTTTAGGAGGGGCGACAAAGCATAATGAGAACACTTCAAGAAGGTATTTGAGTGTGTAGGGCTTAATATGCTATTAGTTATGGTCATGCCATGTTCGCTCCATAATTCTCTTAAAATGCAGGATGAGTATGATCTGATCAAAGGACTTTCATATTTGTATTATTTCTATTAAGCTAAATATGACGATAGCAGGAATAATTATCTATAAAAGTTATGAAGTGCTTATTATGATCTGTGCCTATATCCATACGTCCACAAATATCGATGTGAGTGACATCTAATATTCCAATAGCCCCTGTATGATTTTGAAAATAGTTTCTTACGTGAAATTTTCATTGAACACATGATTTGCAAAGTTTAGAAAATATATCTTTAAAATTTTGTGGAACTCCATCATTTTTTAACCTCTCTATTTGCTTAGAATTTTTGTGCATTATCATCACATTCATCACTATGAGCCTCAATATAAAATCGAAGTAGATTTTATTGAATCAAAGATGTCTTCAAATAGTTTGGCACAAAGACCATTAGACATGAGCACTAGACCTCGTGAAGAACCAGCCTGGGAGTCTCCCGCGCTTTTCACCCGCTTGAGAACAATAAAACTGAGAAAAGTCGGAACTTATTTTTTCCCCATTTTACTATTCCCTTAAAAAAGTGACAGAATATAGGCACCCCTGCAATGTCGTTTTTGGAGAAAGTTACAAACCATCAACAAATATAATAATATTATATTTATATTATAATATATTATACTAATGTACTTTTAATAATATTATATTATATATATATATATATATATATATTATAATGATATTAGTAAATGAAAATTTTATATAATATTATAATATAACATAGTAATATTATATATTATACATAATCCCGTAATACTAGCTTTTCCAATGCCAAACAGGTGAAAATACTATTACGACTATTTATCAAACAGGTCCCCATCTTTTAGGCTACCAATTTACATCTGCTTTTCAAAATATAGGAAAGTTAGCAGCAGGGAGAATTGCAGAGAAACAATAGAGAAAGATATCAAATGCATCCTAACTTCTAATGAATTTTTAAAGAAAACGGTGAGAAACATAGCACACGAACGCCGAGGCATAGAAATAAGGTTCCTTCTCATCTCATCGGGGGCATATGATGTCTCTGTGAGAACTAACAACTTGCCATGAGAAAGACTAAGTACCTAGTCCCCAACTCCGAGCACTTCAATCTTTTGGTTGCCACCAGTGATTTAAAAAAGGGAGAGAGAACCGGACTCGCCCGGTTCAACTCGAGAATTGGCACTGGACGTGCCGATTCGGGCAAATTACACGGAATCGCCTTGTTCCAAAGAGAACGGGACGATTCTGTACAGTGACTCGCTTCTGTACAGTTACTCGCCGATTCACTGTACGGAATCGACGAGTCCAGTGAAGAACACGGGCTGCACAATGTTCTTCACGGGATTCTTCAAAATTTGTCATTTTTTGATCATTTTTCTTGTTTTTTTTCCATGTGATCGAATATGCAGGCTTTTTTCAGCCTTTTCATAGATTAAATGGTGGAGAAATTTCGTGTTTTTGGATCATGAAAGTTATGTTTTTAGGGTTTCCGCCTTTCCTTGTGTTTCATGCCAAATAGGGCATGAATCTGTAAAACTTTATAGGCATTTTGATCATAAAGTTGTTCATCAAAAAATTCTGTTACGAATTTATGATAATCATTGAGAAACACAGAGTAATTTGGAGATTGAAGGCTCGGGTTCACGAAACCAGGTAAGAACTTTGGGTTTTTTTTTTTTTCCGCCATATGATCAATTTCACTGCATATTTTGAAAATAATGAGTTACATTTGTAGTTTATTTAATCTTTATTGTGTCTTTTATCATTTAACATATTCAATTTTATTTAATTTTCTCAATTACAGCCGATGTTTTAGATGAACACAGTGATGTCTGTGAAAAAAAAAATTTGCCGTTTTTTTTTTTTTTTTCCGCCTTTCGATTTTTTGTTCACGATATATTACAAATAATGTGTTACATTTCTAATGTTTTTAATCGTTATAGTCTTGTTTATAATCATATGTATTCAATTTGATCTGATTTATTCAATTTGAGCTTCATTTTTTAGATTCAATGACTGTTGTCTGTGAAGAACTGCGTTTTTTTTTTTTTGCTCAATTTAATCGATTTGTTTTGATTTATTGACGGATTTTTGAGTTAAACTGGCTGATGTAAGGTTGCTCTGTGAAGAACAAAATTCTTCTTTTTTTTTTTGTAATCCATGATCGAATTGTTTTTGTAATCCATGATAGAATTTTTTTTGTAATCCATGATTGAATTTTTTGTAATCCATGATCGAATTTTTTGAATTTTTTGTTTTTTGTTTTTTTTGTTTTTTTTTTTCTGTAATCCATGATCAAATTTTTTGTTTTTTTTTTGTAATCCATGATCGAATTTTTTGAAAATTTTGTTTTTTTTTTTTTGTTAATTCATGATAGAATTTTTTGTAATCCATGATCGAATTTTTTGTAATCCATGATCGAATTTTTTGAAAATTTGTTTTTTTTTTTTTTTTGTTAATTCATGATAGAATTTTTTGTAATCCATGATCGAATTTTTTGTAATCCATGATCGAATTTTTTTAATCCATGATCGAATTTTTTGTAATCCATAATCAAATTTTTTGTAATCCATAATCCATGATCGAATTTTTTGTAATTCATGATCGAATTTTTTGTAATCCATGATCGAATTTTTTGTAGTCCATAATTGAATTTTTTGTAATCCATAATCCATGATCGAATTTTTTGTAATCCATGATCGAATTTTTGAAAATTTGTGGTTTTTATTGTGGATTTGGAACACAACAGAACACTAACACTTAGGGATTTGGATATAGTTAGATGCCTGTTGATATCGATGATTCGTTTTTAGATCGATTCAATGAATTATCAAACGAATTCAATTAATGGAACCAACGTGACCAAGAAGAAGAACATCGTCGTCTGTCATTTTATTTTTAGATCATATGTTACTTATTGTATGCTTTTATTGTCGTCCATGTATGTTGATATACTTATCCATGATAATTATATGTTTATCCTTTTGTGTGACGTAAATTAAATGGTAAATAGTAGTTTATGCAGGGAAAGAACATATCAATATTCGCATATTCATGCAAAGAAATGAAAATTCTTAATGGAGTACTTTCATTTTTTATTGAATTCCTAAAAAAAAATATTTATAATGAATTTTAATAATTTTTTCGGATTTTATTGAAGCTTTAATTTGATCGATTCACCCGCTTCCCGATCCGAATCGCGATTCACCGATCCGAATCGGTTTTTGAGGTGCCTGATCCGGGTCACCGATCCGCTTTTTAAACCATTGGTTGCCACCATAAAAAACGACCATGTTATTCCTAGATGGAATGAGACTAAAAGCGTAGAAACCATCTTTCAAGTTTGATACATGGGTTATGGACTCCAAATCTAAACACTAAAGTGAATATTTGGATTTAGCTACAATTGACTCTAAGCGCACACATGCAAGTTCCTTTTTATCAGGTTCTACTTGGAGCCCATCCGTTTCTACGAAGGTGCCAAGGTTTCCTGCACCCGTAACATTTACGGCCTTTTTATTATGAGAAATTTCCTTAAAACTTGAACTTTTGAACATTTGAATCCTTAAAACTTGAATTTTTTAACCTTTAGAATCATACTCTATCTTGAAAGAAATCTCGATAATTAGACCTTCCGGATCCCTTTCAACCTTATTCACTTGCCCCGTCAAAACTTGAAGGAATAGGACTGACAGTCCAACCATCTATTCTGAATTAGCGTCGAAACCAAGGGCCGGCCTCAAGTATCATTTCTTCCTCTTTTTCTTCTCTTTGTTGTGATTTATTAGCCCCTTTCCCCTTGTTTTACGTGTTTATATTAGTATTTATGAGTTGTATTTAATCTTGTTCTTACATATTTATTAGTCTTTATTAGTTTCATTTAGTGCTTTTTTTGTTCTCCTTACTCTTAAACCAAAAGTTTTTCATTAAATCTCCCCCTCTCTTCATTACATATTTCAAAACTTCTCTTGAACTCTAAGGTTAAGGTGTGTGGGAAACCGGCTTTGCCGACGGTCCGAGTGGGATCCCGCCTTGCCCGAAATGTCTTTTGATGGGGTCCTTTCTCTATCAACTTTTCGACATGTTTGTACTCAAAACCGGGGACTGAGTTCCCTACCCATATTTCCGAGTATAAACACTGGGTTAGATCCTACTCTCGTGGAGCACCACCTCAGCGTACGCGACGAGATGGCCCCAATCAAACAAAAGGCCGGGTGACTAAAGAACCTTCTGGAACTTAAAACCAAGGAAGAAATTGACAAACTTTTGAAGGAAAATTTTATTGTGCCTATCGCTTACCTTGATTGGTTGGCCAATATTGTAATCGTTCCCAAGATAAATGGAAGAATATAAATGTGTGTTGACTTCAAGGATCTAAACAAGGCATGTCCAAAAGATGGCTTCCCATTATCCAATATAGATGCCCTAGTCGACAATACTGCTGAGCACGAGTTGCTATCATTTATGGACGGCTTCTCGGGATACAACCAAAATCTTATGGTTAAGAATGACCAAATAAAAACACTTGTCATTACGCCATGGGGAACATGGACTTAAAATGGTGGAGCAACATACCAAAGAGCCATGACTTCTATATTCTATGCAATGATGCACATCATCATAGAAGACAATGTGGCCAACATCCTAGCCAAATCCAAGACTAGGGATGACCATCGAGCTGAGTTAAAATCAGTATTTGATCGACTCGAAAAATAATAACTTAAACTCAACCATCAAAAGTGTTCTTTCGGAGTCGTTTTGGGAAAATTGTTACGCTTCATCATCCTCACAGGGGCATTGAAGTAGACCCGCTCAAAATTCGAGACATCACTGACATGCCACCTCGTAGAAATATAAGAGATATATGAGGCCTACAAGGAAGAATACAAACTGGTTCATATTACAAGCAGTGGACAAATGTGAACCCTTCAAATGGCTATTGAAAAGAGATACATCTTTTGAATGGAATGAAAGATGTGAAGAACCCTTTGAGCGCATGACACAATACTTGACAAATCCATTGCTAGTATGAAAAAACAAGAGTATGAGGGCTATGTTGGGGCAGTATCATGACCAAGGAAAAGAATGAACCATTTATTATTTTAGTAAAACCTTGGTCGACTATAAAACCATATACATGAATGTCGAAAAATATTCCCTAGCCCTCGTTTGGGCAACTAAAAAACTAAGGTACTATGTTTTATCACATTCAATTAAACTCATCTCAAAGATGGACCCATTAAAATATATTATTGAAACCGATCCTCCACGGATGGTTAGCTAAATGGTGCATGCTCTTAAGAGAATTCGAGATCGACTACATCACCCAAAAATCAATCAAGGAGCAAGCGATCGCCAATCACTTAGCGGAACATGTGATTCTTGACAACACACCGGTCAATGTCATCCCCATAAAGGGTTTTAATGCCCACGGCTATGAGACTCAATTTTCCATGCACAAATAACATCAAAGAATGGGTTTTAATGCCCACAGCTATGAGACTCAATTTCCCATGCACAAATAACATCAAAGAATGTGAAGCCTTGATAACAAGTCTCGAGAGTGCCATTGCTCTTCAAACTGAAAGGATACGAGTCGTTGGTGATTCCCTCTTGGTAATAAGCTAGATCCAAGGGGCATGGAAGGTACGAGAAGAAAAACATATTCCCTACTAAGAAAAGATAGGGCGTCTGATGATAAGTTTGAAGGAAATCACCTTTCAATATGTGGCGAGGTGATGCAGTTTAAAATTATTGGCAATTAACACCTGACAAAAATCAACTGTGTTTTAGAGAGAAATAAAAATCGAAAAGGAAATCAGAAGAAGAAAGAACAAATGTGGGGGCCTGAGTATTCCTCTACGGGTCCATAAGTACAAGAGGGAATAAAATACCCACAAAGGGGCCACTCTCTCTCCCTCTCTCTCACTACACGATCTATAAAGATTAATTTCATTATCATTAACCAAAAATTAATCTTTTTACGTACTACGTGCCTCCTTCTTTTAGATCAATAGTATTTCTTTTTTGTCATTAGATAACCACCTCTTCCTACTTCATTCTTTTCACCTACGTGACACATCATAATCTCTAGTTTCAACCCAACGTAAAGAGATAACAATCCCTGCAAACTAGAAAACAAAATAAAGATAACCTTCTTAAAAACACATACTATCTAATGTTAACCTCCCTAAAAACACATACTATCTAATATTAACCTCCCTAAAAACACATACTATCTAATGTTAACCTCCCTAACCTTCTTAAAGTTCAATAGTATTTCCTTTTTGTCATTAGATAAGCACCTCTTCATTCTTGCCACCTACGTAACCCATTATTATCTCTAGTTTCAACCCAACCCAAAGAGAGAACAATCCTGCAAACTAGGAAACAAAATAAAGATGACCTTCTTAAAAACACATACTATCTAATGTTAACCTCCCTAAACAAAAACGTGTTCTTTGCTTCCAAATAAAACTAACCTTATCTTGCTTAATAGATAAACCTATCTTGCACCCCCAACTAATGCAAGAGATAAGCCTCTTTAAATAAAAGCGGTAACCTCTTATTTGAAGATAATCTTCCCACAAATAAACCATACACAAGAAAGTAAAACAGAACTAAAGAATGACTTACACTTCTAAAAAAGGCACTTGTCTAAAAAAATATACTTTATTAAACTTACCTAAAAAATCCTATTTTTAACAATTAACCCTAATTAAAAGAATATCAAACTAACCTAAAAATCCTATTTTTAACCGTAATAAAAAAAATAAAAATTCTGCCCATACCTCTAAAATAAAATTAATAAAATAAAATTTGTACCAACCAGATCTTGATCTGTATCATTCTCCCTTAGTTAGACAAAACTCGACCTCAAATTTTAAAATGCATTAAGATCAACTTTATATTAGCCCTGCAACCTTCTTCCCGAATTTTGCAAAAAAAATCCTAAGACATTAGAATATGCGAACACTATCCTAAGCCATGTGGTTTATTGCACCGATCAAAACATAACGATTCTGCATTGAAAATTATAAGCCCTCGAGGAAAGGGTCATTGTATGTCATGTATGCTTTTGCTTCTTTGTCATGCATCTCCAAAGGCTCAATCTCCTTTGGGTTCAAATCAACATCTTGAGTCTCCACCTCTCTATTGATAAGAAAATTAGATATCCATGCTTCCTCAAGGATAACTTCTCTCCTTTGATCTTTCTCTTTATTAAATATAGTATCTTCATTAAAGATGAGATCCCTTTCATCTTGCTCTTCATCAAATATAGGATCTTCATCAAGATGAGATCATTTTAGAATGATAATTCCAATTGAATATCCAAACCTATTGGTGTTTGAGGTCAATTTTCATCATTTGTATCCCTATGGCGATTAAGGAGAGAGCAGTTCGAGACCTAAGTCCGCCGGTGCCAAAATGCCTGTGTACTACAGAAGTCGTAGGACAATAAGCCCTGATCCGAAACTGGAATTTTCATCAGTCTTAGAATGGCCCGATAATGTCCAAGAAAATTCTTAAGGGTCTCTTAAGTACACCTGCCAAGTTTCGTCACAATCTAACGAGTTTAAAACAATGCAGACGACAAAATAGTTTTTAGAAATCTTGCCTCTAGCAAGCTAAAAATGGGCTCTAAACTGCAACACCATTATGAGAGCATCAAATGATATCCAGACCATCACCATTGGATTCAAAATGGTCGAAAACCGTCGGGTACCAATTTTTGGTGCATTCAAACGCTTCTGAAGCAAGTTATGACCATATTACCCAAAATGGGTAGGTCGTACACTATTACAGTGTACCCTCGGTGAACCAGTTTCCATTAATAAAAACTGTAGTTCTCAATTTTGGGGAAAAATTTGCATGGCCATATCTTCCTCATCCTCGGTCAAATCAAGCTCGAATTTTATAAGCACGTTCGTCTCATCGACCCGATCGTTTTGATATCCAGCC
The DNA here is from genome assembly GCF_000471905.2 of Amborella trichopoda. Next base: position 6,016,533 of record NW_006499603.1, on the reverse strand, counting down.
AAAGTTTATCAATTTGGAAAATGGTCATCCGGGCATCAAATCGAGCCGTTCTTTTTGTAGAATGATCGTGGCAAGTTGCTCGACCCGTTACAATGAATAAATCAACGAGAAACACTGAGAAACAGACTGAATCCTAAATCTAAAGGCACACAATTTCTCATTTTTTTTCCGCATCATGATCATGGTTCAAAACTTCGATCCATGGTTCGAAATTGATATCAAGACAATCGTCTTCCCGATCCGATCATGAAAAGAATAATCTTTTGGCCGGATGGTACCTGAAAAGTCCTCGAATCAGCCACAGAAAGCTTGCACAATTGAACGACCATGATAGGGACTTATTTGGAATTCAACATATTGTTGGTGCAGGGGCAAAATCATTATATTTGCCCCCATTTTATTAATTTTCTTTAATTCACTCAATTGTTAATTTTCAACAATTAGGTTAGAATTTTATCATCCACCCATGTTTGGGGATCACGTTTATATAAGCACGTATTCTCTACATGTAAATGACCTTTAATCATCAATTAAAAATTTTCCTTTTTACTTGATTTTTTTTGTCACGGTTTAGAGAGAGATAGAGGAGATAGAAGATTTAGACGGGTACCCCTGGGTGTCAAAGGTAAGTTTCTCTTTTATCTCTTCCTTCTCTCTCTTCCTTTTCCTTCTTTCTCTCTCTTCTTTCTCTTTTTGTCTCTCTTATCCTTCTCTCTCTTCCTTCTCTTTATTTCTCTCTCTTCACTCTTCTTTCCTTTCTCTATCTGCTTCTTTCCTCTTTCTTTCTCTTCTTCTTTCCTCTCTCTCTCTTCTTCTTTCCTCTCTCTTTCTCCTCTTTCCTTTCTCTCTCTTTTTCTTTCTTTTTCTTCTCTGTATCTTTCCACTCTCTTCTCTGTCTGTCACGTGCATTGACGAACACTAATGAGCGCGATCACCTCTCTCTTCTCTCTGTCTGTTCTCACGGCGGTGTACACTGACGAGCATAATCTTCTCTCTCTCCCTTATCCTTCTTTTTCTCTCTTCTCTCTTATTTCCTTCCTTTCTCTTCTTTTTTCCTCTCTCTCTCTCTCCTCTTTCCTTTCTATCCCTTCTTCTTTCTTTTCCTTCTCTACTTTTTTTCTCTCTCTTCTGTTTCTTCTCTCAGTCTATCGCGTGCGTCGGTGTACACTGACGAGCACGATCTTCTCTCTTCCTTCTCTTTCTTTCGTTCTCTGCTTTGTCCCTCTTCTCTCTTCTTTTCTTTTCTTTCTCTTCTTCTTTCCTCTTTCTTTCTCCTCTTCTTTCCTTTCTTTCTCGTCTTCTTTCCTCTTTCTCTTTCTTTCCTCTCTCTCCATTCTTCTTTCTTTTCTCTCTGCTTCTTTTCTCTCTCTTCTTCTGCTCTCTTCTCTTTCTTCTCTTTGTCTGTCGTGCGCGTTGGTGTACACTGACGAGCGGGACTTCTCTCTTCTTTCTCTTTCTTTCTCTCTCTTCTTTCTCCCTCTTCTCTCTTCTTTTCTTTCTTTCTCTTCTTCTTTTCTCTTTCTTTCTCTTATTGTTTCTTCTCACTCTTGTTCTTTCCTTTATCTCTCTTCTTCTTTCCTCTGTCTCTTCTTCTTTCCTTTCTCTCTTTCTCCTTTTTTCCTTCTCTCTCTTCTTCTTTATTTTCATTCTTTGCTTCTTTCCTCTCTCTTCTTTTATCCTCTTCTCTCTCTTCTATCTGTCTATCGTACGCATCAACATACATTGACGAGCATGCTTTTCTCTCTTCTTTCTTCTATCGCTCACATTAATGTACACTGACGAGCGTGATCTTCTCTCTTCTTTTTCTATGTCGCGCACGTCAGTGTACATTGACGAACGCGATCTCCTCTCTCCTTTTTCTGTCTGTCACGCATTTCAGTGTACACTGTCGAGCATGACTTTCTCTCTCTTCTTTCTTCCTTCTGTCTCGTACGTCAGTGTACATTATCGAGGGTGACCTTCTCTCTCTTTTCTCTTTCCCTTCTGCTTTGCACGTCAGTGTACACTGACGAGCATAGCCTTCTCCCGCTTCTCCTCTTTACTTTATCTCTTCTCCTTTTTGGAAGACTTAACGAGAGCCAAGCTAGTCTTCACCTCTTTTGTTCTTCTTTTCATCTCTTCTCCCTTTTGGAAGACTTAGCGAGAGCCAAGCTAGTCTTCACTTCTTTACTTCTCTTTACTTTGTCTCTTCTCCCTTTTGGAAGGTTTAGCGAGAGCCAAGCTAGTCTTCACTTCTTCTCTTCTCTTTACTTCGTCTCTTCTCCCTTTTGGAAGGTTTAGCGAGAGCCAAGCTAACCTTCACCCATCTATTCTCTTCTTCTTTTCGTATTTTCTCCCTTTTGGAAGGTTTAGCGAGAGCCAAGCTATCTTTCACCCATTTCTTCTCTTCTTCTTTTCGTCTCTTCTCCCTTTTGAAAGGTTTAGCGAGAGACAAGCTAACCTTCACCCATTTCTTCTCTTCTTCTTTCCGTCTCCTCTCCTTTTTGGAAGGTCTAGCGAGAGCCAAGCTGACCTTCACCCTCTTTATCTCTTTTCCCTCTAATATCGCTTCTCCATGTAACCCTCTTTTTTTTTTCTCTTTATTATAAAATATGCACTGAGAGTCCCTCGTCAAGGAGAGGCCATGAGGCTGTCAAATTGACACTGATTCTTCTGTGTTATTTTTCCTCTCGTCTTTGAGTACACACACACGTGTGTGCTCACCCTATGACAAGGTGGGGTCCTCAGACCCACCTGTCTGTATTTTAATGTGTGTGTGTGATCGTAGGTAAGAAGAAACAGGTCAAGGGAGGCGGTTCTAAACCGACCACAAGTTTGGGGGGCATTCCAACATGATCTAAGAGGGCACCCATGCGAGCTAGCCTGAGCGTGTCACGGATCCATGTGAGGTAAGTTTCGCCTCACGACCAAAATTCCTCTCTCACCGGTTGGTATTCTTACCCATGTATCCTTTACACAGTTTTCGAGAGAGCGGTCTCAAGTCCCGGAACCACGCTACCAGGTCATCTTGACCCGGAGGACGAGATTGAGGCACCTAACCAGCTTGGCGACTCCACTGAGGACACGCTACCCATAATCGGATCGTTCTTGTTTGGCTTTCCTTTCTTCTATTTCCTACTCACTATACACACACACGTCTTCGGGTTTTCTTAACCCTTTCATCCGAGTCGGGGACTTTCTGATGCCGCACTCGTGAGTCCTCGTCTTGAATAGGTTTCGGGAACCTCGTTTCTGACCTTCCTTTTGAGTGTCGACCTGTGTTGCACTCCTAGGTCCTAACCTGGATTGGTGCGAGAAGGGACCTAAAAGTCCCTAACTCCCCATGTCCTAGCCTTAGTGGACCCTCCACTAAAGCACCTTGCATGAGTGGCGCATTAGCCACCGCACACAGCATGCACACTGCTACCGAAAAATCATGTGCCGTTCCCACTACTCGGGGCAGTCGAAAGGCCATCCCTTTCCTTCCTATGCATGCAAGTCCACCTGCCAATGCTCCTGTGGGTCACCATAAGGTCAACCCCCATGTTCTACCAGCCCATGTAACAAGAGGTTCAACACACGAAGGAGGAGGCCCTAAGACCGTCAGCTCCCACACATGCACCAAGGATCGAGCCACACTTCGGGGCAACCCTCAGGCTGCCTTGAACCATTATCCAGGTTTGGGTGTTTTGGGACCCGGCCCTCTATACCTTCTAAATATGCATTGCACTGCTCGGGGCCGTCTTGTTGCTTCATTCACCCAAGTACATGAGAGAAGGATTCCTCGTCATCCTTCCTAGCACATGCCTGCTCACTCTGTGAGGGGTGGTCACAAGGCCATTCCTTCACAAACACACACAATCTGTGGCCTCGTAAGGCCCAACCCATTGCTCATGCTCGGGTCGAACACCAGGTCACCTGGAACCCTTCTGCAAGTGGCGCACACGTGCTACCCCCGTGTACAACTCTAGGCTCCTGACCTAAGGGTCATTAGCAGCAGTCCCCTCCCCTATTTGTCCCTTCTCCTCCAGACTAACCGCTCAAGACCTGATACTCAAAGGCCTTCCCCAAGAGTACCCTCTTCAGACTGGCCCTACCTTCGAAGCTCACATAGGAACTTGAGGCAAGGCTCTTTTGGGTGATGAAGTTTTCCATGCCCCGTCTCTCCCCAAGCCAGGACAGAAGTCCTAGCTGATTCCTGTTTCTGGTCCGCATCCCTTGTCTCACCTCATGGAGACTGCCCGGTTATGTTTGAAGCAAGCGGACTCTTCACAATCACAGTCCTGATCTCAGTTCTGAAGCGAGGTACACCAGAGCTTAAGAGCCAAACATGACTGCGACCTATGAATAGTGCCAAGAGAAGAACCCAAGGCACTCAGGGCAAGCAAGTCTGCTGATCCTCTGGTCGAGAATCGCTTTTACCCACTACAGGTTGTGGCAGAACCTGAGGAAAAAGAATCATGCATGATTGTTAATGTCATAGGAGATGACCCAACCTCACAGTCTTTGCGGTCCCAAGAACATCGCGAACTGGTCTTGACCCGATCAACATACAAAGCTCGAGTTCAGTCAAGGCATGCTGAAACCCTTCTGACCGACCTACCGTACCCAGCCCGGTGGGTACGCCAGACCTCGACATCTCAAGAGATTATTCTCCTCAAAGAAATAGTCAGCGTGATAGTGGTTGACGCACCCAATGATGACCAAGAATACCATATGAATTGGTTCGAGGACATGAGTCGTAAGATGATGGAGAAGATCAATCTAATGGAAAGTACCCAGCCTCCTGGGAACTCATCACACTAGGAAGACAATTCTCCTAATCTTGTCTTGATGCAGCCACCTCCCTCACATTACCATTCCTCCTCTCAACTGGTCTCACAAGATGACATTGATGCCATGGTCACTCACAGTTTGCGAGGAAGACAGATTCCGGGGGTACAAGCTACGGCTCTTTATCAGAAGCCATATCCTTCCTATATCGACCAACTCCCGTTTCCCCCAAATTACCAGAAAAGGAAACTCCCTCTCTTCAACTGCACGAGTTCACCTCATCAACACATTGCCCACTTCTATTCGGCATGTTAAGAGAGTAGCTTATGGGAGGCTTCTTCTCCATCAGTTTGTTGAGACTCTTGATGGGTCAGCGTTCAAGTGGTATGCTTGACTCTTGATGGGTCAGCATCCATCGCTGTTTTCTGTACAATACTATCATGGTTAACTTACAAGAAAAGTGGGCCGAACGACCCACCCTTGTCTTAGGGCAATGCACATTCATGGGAAGATGGAAAGTTGGGGTAATGAAGAAGAAGGTTTGAAGAAAGATAGAAAAGAAAAGAGAACTTGATAAAGGGGATGAGACTAGCACGATAGCTGGACCAGTGACCCACTCAGAGTGGTAGCAATACGGGCAAGGTACTTAAGACCCGCACGACGACAGTACTACTCGAAACCGAGGCCGATATGACTGTTCAAATCTGGTGTGGCAGCAAGATGGGCACATTACTCAAGACCAGCATGATGGCAATACTGCACGACAGCTAGACTACTACAACAATGCTAGATTGAGTCTACCCTTTAGTCAAGCGAGAATGATGTGAAAAGAGAAGAAAAGAATGGGCGAGACGATGAAGAGGGAGGATCCCGACGAAATTAGGCATTGCCACTCCCAGCCGTGGAGCAATAGTGTCACGACCCTTGGATAGCGCTGAACATTGCTGCTCGCGGTTAGAGGGTGAGTAGTGAGCTACAGACAACACTAGGCATCGCTGTTGGCAACACGAGATTGAGGCACATCCCTTCGCGGGCGGCGATATCCTCTTGTGAAGTGCATGACGATAGCCTCTTATGAAGCGCTCGACGATAGCTCTATATGAAGCACATGGCGATAGGCGTGGGACACAAGAGAATCCTGTGGATGACGATAGGCACAGAGCTAACGAAAGAAGCTTGTGGACGGCGATAGGCACCGAGCTCCCGAACGATGCATGCCGATGACAATAATCATCGTCGCGACCCTTCACGGGCGGCGATAGGCATCGTCGGCGACCCTTCACGCTAGAGAAGCCTGCAGATGACGATAGGTGATGCCGTGGCCCTTCGCGGGTGGCGATAGGCATCGACGTCTGCGATAGGCGCGCAATAGGTGGAGATCCCTACAGGCGGCAATAGGTTCCACCGTTTGTTCTCCTCGCTGAAATTTCAAGGACACATCTGTGGATGGCGATGAGCAGTGCCATCTACGAACCTCACAGAGAGATAGAGATGAACGAAAAGAAGAAGAAAGAAGCTTGCGCATGGCGTTGTCATCGCCATGCGCGACCTGTGATACCACAGGAGGAGAAAAAAAAGAAAGAGGCATGCACGGCATTGCCACATGGCGATTGTTTGCCACACGGCTTTGCCATATGGCGATTGATTTGATACCAACTTCGAGCCATGGATCATGCTTTTAAGCCACCATCATGTGACTTGAAATTTGGATGCATCTTGCGAACTTCAGATTGAAAGTGTGCTCGTTCCTTGATGTTTTTCTGTTGTTTCTTCACTGGATCACACTGAGCATGTCGTCACGTGGCAACAAATGCAACTCGATTTCGTACCCAAACGAAGATTTCACAAGTTTTAAGTTTTGACCCGAATCTGAAATTTCGACTATTCATCATGCACAGGGTTTCTACCAATGATAGCCATGGACCTTATCCACGCGATGCAGTAGGTTTCACGTCGATAGGGCTCACGAGTGACGTGGTTTGGCCGCTCGAGTGAGGCTTGTCGCTGTTGATTTTCCTTCAACTTCATTCACAGATTGGCAACTTCTCTTTAGCTTTTCTTCATGCTCGAGCATCGTCACGCGGCGTGCCACATATTGAAATGCTCATCTTGACGAGAAGAATACGTTCACAAAATTTGGGCATGATTCGACCTCAGCCGGGTGAGATATGAGTGTCGCAAGTCAATGTTTGTGACTGCGCCTTTAATGGTGATTACTTGCAGAGCGGCCACAAGCGAATAGTGTGCGGCTCTTCCTATTTTGATCTTTTACCCATAACTTCTTGGAGTGTCCATTTAAGCTAACATTTGACCTCTGTTTGCAACCATTCTGGATACAATGGCGGTGGTCCCATAGTTGTTTGAAGCTTGGAAAGTAGGGTTCTAGTTATAGGGGTCCATTTTAGGGTGCTAGAGGTTGATTCTTCCAAAATTGTTTCTCAGTTTGTACTACCTTAGACATGTCCAAATGCGATAAAACTTGATAGGAGAATTTTGGAGTCCTTATGAAAATATTGACCAGTTATGGGGCCATTCTGAGACCATCAGCTATTTATCAGGCGTTCGTTGACCGGCTTCTCTATTTTATTACGCATCGGGGACCCATGGTGCTGAAAAATGTCTTCAAACAGCATGCCCCGCCCAATGTTCTGCTTCGAGAGAAGAAATAAGGAAAACATTTGAAAATTTCCTCTGGCTTTATTTCTTTTTTTTCCTAGCCACTGGATTACGTGAATGCCAAGGAGAAATCCACGTAATGCTATAACTAGAATTCTCAGAGGTTTGGATGCAATGTACAGGTCCATCCGTGGATACTTTAGGGGAGAAGAGACTTTTAGGGATCTTGTAGAAGTCCTCACCCTCAAAGGACTATTTTTGATTCTTACCGTTGAGGATTTTGTGTGGACCTCGTTGGTTAGAATCAGGCCTATCTGGCGGCTAAGTGCTATGGTCGGTGTTGTTTACTGCTACACCGGGTTTGCTTTTGATAATCAGGGTACATCTGTGTGTCCCATCCTGTCGGGTCCAGTCGGGGGCTTTTGTTGGCCTGTCCAGAAGGTCTGGGCTGTCGACTAAAGGGATTTTGGCGAGGCAGCCTCATGGTGAGGCATCACCCTGAAATCTCTGGCAGGTTCAGCCATGACTTTGTCAGTTTCTTACCTTCGTGAGCTTCTTTAACATTTTGAGGGATTTATTGTTCATCTTTCGCACCCTCAAGGAATCGTTTTTTTTTTTAAGGGATTTATTATTCATCGCTCGTACCCTCAGGGACTCATTTTGATTTTGGTGTTGAATTGTGAGAGATCACTCCCGGGTGAGCCATTTTGTATTGTGAATGGATGCTGGTAGTTGAGGATTTTGTGTGGACCTCATTAGCCAGAATTGTGCCTATTTGGCTATTGGGTGCCGGCTGAGACGATGATGTTGCATCAGCCTGCTTTATTGGTCCAAGCGCCCTTTGCGGCTTTTCACCTGGACTGAGGAAGTGGTGTCGTAAATATGATTTTCACCAACCTCTTTTATTTTCGGGCTCTTTACTTATGTCCTTGTGGCCATGTCTACCCTTTTCATTTGTTTTTGCTCACAGTGCCCTTTTAGGGTTTTCACCGTGCCCGGGTTTTTATTTCACAGAACTCTTTTACTCATGGTTTCATGACCATGCCCGTCCATCATTTTTACTCATGGCGTTCCCTTGTCCAGGTATACACCATGCCCGTTATTTTCTTCTTTTTTTTTTGTGTGAAGGTGTGTTTAGGGTCATGCCTTCGGGACCTGTGCGAAGCCTTTTAACGTCATGCAGCCAAGATGTGCATTATAGTTTAAGGTCATACAGCTGGACCATAGTGGAGATGGATGGCAGTTTGTAGAGGCCATGGGGTGAGTATGGTGGTGATTTGACTCACTTTGGGGAGATGGCACGAGGCTCCCTGTGAAGGATGGAAGATGTATGAATGGAAAATGAAAAGTGGTGACCCACTAGCTTTTGATGAGTATAGATGGTGGGATGGTTCACCATTTTGTGAGCATGGGTGAGACGCACTGGGGAATGATGGATGATGGTAGTGAAGTGAATGGATTCAATGGGGAATTTATGAAGGTGGTGTGAGCACATGGATGGTTCAGTTAGGGAAGGTGTGCATGAAGATTCACGTAAAGGGGGTGTGCGCATATGTGAGGGCATGTTGAAGATCATGCCTTTGGGACCTGCTCAAAGAATTTTAACGTCATGTGGCCAAGACATACACTATTATTTAAGGTCATAAATCTTAGATCGTGGTTATGCAATTTAAAGTCATGCAACTAGGACCATGTAGTTTAAGGTCGTGCAACTAAACTTTCGCTATAGTTTAAGGTCTTATTGTTTGGACCGTGCAGTTTAGGGTCGTGCACCTAGATCATGGCTGTGCAGTTTAAGGTCATGCATCATGGACCATTGCGTGGATTACCATGTAGGTGACGCTCCACGGGGGATAGGTATGTGGATAGCAATCAGACTCCCTTGGGGATAAAAATTGTTAAAACTGGCGAGAGGTTTAGATGAAGAAGTGGACTTCACTGGGCATTAGGGGACAAGTATGACCCCCTACGGTAAAAGATAGAACTCCATGGCTCGTGGGAAAGTAACCCAACTACTGAGGTTAGCATGGCTTGGTGCATGACTAACCCAAGGGGATTGAAGGGGTAAGCATGACTCCACGGGGATAATGAGCAATAGTATGCATGTAAGTCCACTGAGAATGATAGGCCAGAGCACAAGTGCAACCCTACGAGGGATTGGAGAGATAAGAATGACCCTAACTCCATGGGGGATGATGGGCCGTTATACGGACGTGACTCCTACTAGGGATGAGGGAGGTGTGTCCATTTAACAAATTAAAATTCATGGGGCATGGGCTATTTGTCACGTCAATTTAGCAATTACTACAGGGACGTGCTATACAGTTTTAAGGTCTTGTCGCTTGGACCATGGTTGTGCAGTTTAAAGTCCTGTAACTAGGACCATGCAGTTTAAGGTCGTGCAACTAGACCTCTGCTACAGTTTAAGGTCATATAGTTTGGACAATGATGCTAAGCCTTTTAACGTCATGCGGCCAGGACGTGCACTACAGTTTAAGGTCATACAGCTGGACCATGGTTATGCAGTTTAGAGTCATACAACGAGGACTGTGCAGTTTAAGGTAGTGCAACTAGCCCTCCACTATAGTTTAAGGTCATATAGTTTGGACCGTACAGTTTAGGGTCGTGCACCTAGACCATTTAGGTGGCAAGGGAATGTGACTCCGTGGGGAATAGAGCCGTAATTGGGGACTCGAGTCCCTAAGGAGTGAGGACTGCGATGCAGGGAATGAACTCTTGGGAATGTATAACGATGATCCAGATGGGAGTGCAGCATGCGCACGTCGCTAAGTTTTGGGTGAGGCATGTGGCATTAGGCCCTTGATGAAGCACACACAGCGTTAGGCTCTTAGTGAAGCGCACGACGATAGCACCATGATAGAGGGTGTGGCGATAGCTCCTGGTGAGGCACGCGACGTTAGCTCCTAGTGAGGCATACGACGTTAACTCCTTGAGAGGCACACGATGATAGCTCTCTTACAAATCGCACGACGATAACCTCTCGATGGAGCATGCGGCGATAGGGCATAGCTGTAACAAAGGGATAATGAGGCACAAGCAACAATCGATTGCATTCTGGCCTCGAGCTTGAGACCCGCCCCAGCCTGGACCTATCGTCGTCTGAAGATAAGGACTTGGAGCGTCATTTCAAACTTTGTGAGTGGCACCTCATGGCATTGCTGGGTATAAAAGGGGTAAAACACCATTTTACTGTTTTATCAAAAGGTAATAGTTTTTAGAGAGAGAGAGCTCAAGCTTCCATCCGGTAAGAGTTTTCTGTCAAGACCCGCAGTACACAGGCCTTCAAGAGATTTTCGGTGAGCTTGAGCAGGTTGCGAATCTTCGCAACGTGCTTACAGATGTTTTCAGAGAGTGCTGGGACCTTCTAAGCAAGAAACAGGGCTTCTCAGGGCTTCACCGAGACTTTTCTTGTGAGGAACAATAGCCATTGAAGCTATTTCCAGTGTGTGTAGGGACTTCTTCATGGATTTCTGGCAAAACCGCGAGGGTCGCAATGGAGTTCTAGTGATCTTCTGGTCGTTTTTCTGTTGCTGGTAGATTATAGATGGGTCAGAGGACTTTGACGGTCTTTTGCTTATCAGAAGAGAAGAAGGAATGTAGTGGTTAGAATGTCCTCGGCAGCTTTTTACGTCGTCACCAGAATAAGACGTGTGCAGGGGGTGTTTTAGGTCTTGCTTCGGCTCTGACTGTTGTGGGGTGCTTTTAATGTCGTTACCCATATTGGATAAGTTCTGTGCAGTTGATGACTCAGGACGTCCACCTTATCGAACGAAGAGATAAGGCGAGATGCACCTGGAATGAAGTCTCGCAAGGTCTTCAATGGAGAAAGGGGCTTAAAAAATTCTTCTTCGACTGGTGGTTGAGGAATATGGTTCCTTTAGCGAGCCGACCTCGACGCTCGTCTCCTTCTTGACCCCCTGGACAGTACTTGGTTTGTTCGAGCTGATGAGTAGCCTCAGCTTGGTGGACTGACTCACGCTTTAGGGACTTGAGCCTACTTCGTCCATGGCGGACTTCCCAGGGCTGAGAAGTCGAGGGCTCTGAAGGGTCTAGTGTAGGGTCATAGGGGACTCGTAGTGGGATTTCCTCTTAAAAGGGAGCGAAGGCTTGAGAGTGTTCAGGGAGAATGACACAAACAATGTGGCCTTCCTATGCCTTCTCGACAGCTATTGCTTTGAACCCAGGGCATTCTACAAACTCATGACCCCATACCTAGTGATATGAGCACCAAAGATGTTCTATGCCCTCGACAAGATGCCTAGGTTACCTAACGGGCTTGGGAGTGGCGAGACGCTATTGGAGCATTGCCTCGAAGTACAAAGGTTCTAGCTCAGCACTTCCCTGGGCTTGTGTCCGGTGGTCTTCTTACACTGGTGGAGCAGGGACTTGAGGGTGTCCTTCTGAGTCACCATGAACTTCTTGGTGCATTTCTGACGCAACTGTGAGGGTTGCAATGGTACTCTGTCGAAGTTCTAGTGATCTTCCAGTCATTTTTATGTTGCTGGTAGATTGCAGACGGGTTAGGGGTTTGACGGTCTTCTGGTTATCAGAAGAGAAGAAGGAAACACAACGGTTAGAATGTCCTGGGCAGCTTTTTACATATTCACCAGAATTGAACGTGTGTAGGGGGTGTTTTATCACCCTTGGGTGGTGATTGGTTCATCCTATCGAGGTAATGAGCAGCCTCGGCATGACAGACTACCTCACGCTTCAGGGACTTGAGCCTACTTCATCCATGGTAGACTTCTCAAGGCTGAGAAGTCAAGGGCTCTGAAGGGTCTAGTGTAGGCTCATAGGGGACTCGTAGTGGGATTTCCTCTTAAAAGGGAGCGAAGGCTTGGGAGTGTTCAGGGAGATTGACACAAACAATGTGGCCTTCCTATGCCTTCTCGACAGCTATTGCTTTGAACCCAGAGCATTCTACGAGCTCATGACCCCATACCTGGTGATATGGGCACCAAAGATGTTCTATGCCCTCGACAAGATGCCTAAGTTACCTGACGGGCTTGGGAGTGGCGAGACGCTGTTGGAGCATTGCCTCGAAGTACAGAGGTTCTAGCTCAGCACTTCCTTGGGCTTGTGTCGGGTGGTCTTCTTACATTGGTGGAGCAAGGACTTGAGGGTGTCCTTCTGAGTCACCATGAGCTTCTTGGTGGATTTCTGACGCAACTGTGAGGGTTGCAGTGGTACTCTGTCGAAGTTCTAGTGATCTTCCAGTCATTTTTAGGTTGCTGGTAGATTGCAGACGGGTTAGGGGACTTTGATGGTCTTTTGGTTATCAAAAGAGAAGAAGGAAACACAATGGTTAGAATGTTCTGGGCAGCTTTTTACATTGTCGCCAGAATTGGACGTGTGTAGGGGGTGTTTTATCACCCTTGGGTGGTGAATTGTTCATCCTATCAAGCTAATGAGTAGCCTCGGCTTGACAGACTACCTCACGCTTCAAGGACTTGAGCCTACTTCATCCATGGTAGACTTCTCAGGGCTGAGAAGTCGACGGGCTCTGAAGGGTCTAGTGTAGGCTCATAGGGGACCCGTAGTGGGATTTCCTCTTTGATGGAAGCGAAGGCTTGGGAGTGTTCAAGAAGAATGGCACAAACAATGTGGCCTTTTTGTACCTTCTCGGTAAGTATAGCTACGAACCCAAAGCATTCTGCGAGCTCATGACCCCATACCTGGTGATATGGGCACCAAAGACTTTCTATGCCCTGGGCAAGACGCCTAGGTTGAATGGTGGGCTTGAGAGTGACGAGACCCTGTTGGAGAATCACCTCGAAGAGGGCTTGCAAAGGGCTAGCTTAGCACTTCCCTGGGCTTGTGTCGGGAGGTCTTCTTGCACTGGTTGGGCAGGGATTTGAGTCCTTCTGGATTACAATGAACTTCTTAGTGCTGTTGCATCTTTTTTGCTAAGAGCTGGTGGAAACTAGTACATTCGCTTAGGTCATGGCCTCGTACCAGATGATATGGACACCAGAGAATCTCAGTTCCTGGGGGCAGGAACTTGGGCTGTCTTGTCGACCTTGGCGTGATGAGACCTTCTTCGAGCATCATCGAGAATAGGGAATGAAGGACAACGGATGCCTCATCATCCTCTTGGATTGTCACTATGTGGGAAGTTGTAGTTGCCTCGAATGCTTTCTTTAGCTCTTCGAGCTTTATCTAACCCTTGTTAATAAGGGCTTTGATAACATCTTTGAGTGTATAACACTCTTGAGTGGGGTGGCCTACTCTCATGTGATAGGCGCATTACCTCTCCTTTTTCTCCTATCAAGGTTGTTCTGGGGTGTTGACCTTCGGCAGCTGGATCATGTTTTGCTCTAGTTGTAATCAAAGCAGCGTAGGAACCCACTCCTTCTCGAAGGGGTACACCTTGTTATGGTATTGGATCTAGTAGTCACTTCGTTTTATATTCTTAGGGGGCGGGACTTTGTCATAGGACTGCTGCTGCTTGGCTCCAGCCTGAGGTGTCCATGCCTTGGAGAGGTCCAAAGTTTGAGGGGCGGCTTTCTTAGTGTCAGTCACGATGACGGCCGCACTAATCACCACTTTTTGCTGGTTGCCCTGATTGTTGGAGAGAGAATTCCGATTTCCCCGGTTGTTTCCTTAGCTAGAGGGCTGTTGAGGAGATCCACCATGGTGCTTGGATAGACCTTCTATACGAACTGCTTTAGAGATGAGTTCTAGCATGGAGAGTGGGTTGGAGGCCTCAACATGCAAGGCGATCTCGGGAAGCATATTTTTTATGCAAGTCTGAACTACTTCTCTTTCAGAGGTTGTCAACTCTCTCCATCGAGCGATGAAATTATTGACTGGCTCACCAGGGTCTTGAGTCAGAGTGAGGAGATCGATGATTTCCATGTTTCTCTAGACTTCATAGAAGCGCTGGTAAAACAACTGCTCCATTTCTTGCCTTGTGTGTACCGAGCTTGGAGGTAGTCGAGCATACCACTAGAAGGCTGGCCCTTTGAGAGTTTTGATGAAATGATGGAGGAGTCGTCGCCCGTCAGTTGCGGTCTCTCGACAAGCAGCTTGCAAGTGAGTGGTATGCTGGTGCGGGGAGTAGTGCCGTTGAATGGAGGGGAGCTTCCCTTTATGATACTTCGAAGGAAAGGACACCTGGTCGATATATGAGGGGTACGGCCTTTGGTAAAGTGGTGCCTCTTGCATGCCTGAGACCTTATTCATTAGATTGTGGATCACCATGGCATCTATGTCGGTTTGTGAGACCATGCAGAGAGTAGAGCTATCTTGGGAGGCCGGCGGGGGAGCTTGCTCGAGAGCTATGTCTTCTCCAAGCTAGGAGTTGGCCTCATGGTGAGGAGGAGACACAAGGGTCTCGGAGGCCTCCAAGCGATCCATCTATTCGAGGATGGACTGCATCATCACCTCGAACTTGTTCATTTGCTCTTCTTGGGAGTCATCTGGCTTGTTGATCACCATGACGCTGACCGTTTCTTCTTGACGGTCAGAGCTAGGTGGAGTAGTGGACTGTGGGGGTTGGCAAGTCATACGTAGCAAGTCAATTTGTAAGGGCTCAGCATGCCCCGACTGGACTTGAGCCTTGTACGCCGACCGTGTGAGGACCAGTTCTTGACGATCTTGGGATAGTGATTTCTTGGCAGCTTGGTCTTTTGCTGTGATGGTGACCACAGAGCAATCTCGGACTTCTCGCTTAGGTTTTGGAATCTGAAGAGGGAAGAAGGGATTGTGATGCAGGAGGTCATCAAGGGTGGTAACCTCAACTGCCTTGGGAGCCTCTCTAGTCAGGAGCTGCATGCCTCTCTTCTGCTTGATCCTAAGACTGTAATAGATTTTAGTCCAGAGTCGAGCCTGGGACTTGGACTGCCCCGTCTTTCTTGAGTACGCGAGGGCTGTGTCCATCAACTGGAGCAGAGAGTGAGGCCCCAGGACAGAGGGCAATTTGGATTGCTGTCTTGGAGACTGAAGGCTTCTTTTTACCATCAGGCCTTTGCCCCGAATTCTTTTGTGAGGTCCAAGTGCATGGCTGACCTGAGGTGGCTGGCTCAAGATTATACTCTTAGGGAAAACCTTTGTGTAACAGGTCTCGAGATGTTTGCCTGATGAAGGAAGGGTGACAGAAGAAGGATCTAGCTTGTGACTCCGCCTGAGTCGAGAGCGGGGAGGAACCTGCAAAGTTAGTGCATGTGCAACTTTAGAGTTAGTCGTCGAGGAGACTTGGGGGTCAAGCTGGGCTCAGTCAACCGATTCGACCTTAGGAGGCCGAGACCCATGAGCTTTTGTCTATGTTGGACCGGGCAGGAGCTTATCTCTCACAGGGTGAAGCTGTGTGTGCTGAGAGGGAGGACGACGCAGTCGACCCTCGTGTGCTCGAGCAAGCACAGAATTGGTGCTGCCTCGAGTTGTGGAATGAAGATGCATGATGCGTGTAGGGTTCGGCTTGAGAAGGCCTAGCCTTGAACGCAAACTCAAGGTCGCATGCAAGGTGCCCCGAGGTGTGGCTCGAGTGGTCAGACCAAGAGCCTTAAGGTGTGTGCGAGAGGTGGAGGCTGCTAGATATCTGCCTCTGTTTGTCGAGCCTCGGGGCATAGAGATTCACGGTGGTGAATAAGTATGCGTAGTGGCCTTGCGGCGACCCGCAGAAGCAATGGCAACCTGCTTTCCATTCGTGAAAGCGGACAGGGCAGCCTTTCGGCACTCCTCAGTAATATGATCGACAAGGGACTTGCCAGTAGCAGGGTGCATGCTGTGTGTGGTGGCATGTGTGCATCAGTGCGAAGGCACTTGGTGGAGGGTCCATCAGGGCTAGGAAGTGGGGAGCTAAGGACATTCAAGTCCCTTCTTGCACCAACCCAGGAGAGAACCTGGAGCCAAACTGTGAGTCCTGACTCAAGAGGAGTGTGGGGAGCGAGGCTTGAGAAGCTCACATCCCTGGGATGGTCCCGAGTGTGGGGATTAGAAAATCCCCAACTCGGATGAACGGGTTGAACAACCCAGATGCCATGAAATATAGTGCAGAAAGTAAAAGGTGATGCTAACCAAGCAAGAGTGAACCGATGAAGGGGTAATAAGTCCCCATTGGAGTTGCCAAACTGGTCGGATGACTAGATCTCGCCTACTCAGATCTAAGTGATCGGGTGACACGTGTCTCGGGTTCGGAAGACCCGAGACTGAGATAACTCTCTCGAGAACCTTGTTCGCAGAACAAGGGTAGGTGACCAATTAGGGAGAGAGGAATTTGATATGTGAGGTGGGAACCAACCCCACATGGATCCATGACTTACTCGGGCTGACTCGCGCGGGCGCCCTCTTAGATCACGATGGAAAGCCCCCCAGTTACTTCAGCTAGTTCGGAATCGCCTCCCTTAACCTGCAATCTCCTTGTTTTCTGCATAATGCTATCATGGTTAACTTGCAAGATAAGTGGGCTGAAGGACCCACCCTTGTCTTAGGGCAATGCACATTCATGAGAAGACGAGAAGTTGGGGTAATGAAGAAGAAGGTTCCAATAAAGATAAAACAGAGAAGAGAACTTCATAAAGGGAATGAGACTAGCGCGATAGCTGGACCAGTGACCAACTCGGATTGGTAGCAAGATGGGCATGGTACTATGGACCATCACGACGACAATACTACTCAAAATCGAGGCCGATATGACTGTCCGAAACTGGTGTGCCAGTAAAATGGGCGCGATACTCAGCACCAGCACGACAAAAAAACTACTCGACAGCTAGACCCCTACGACAATGTTAGACTGAGTCTACCCTTTTGTCAAGCGACAATGATGCAAAAAGAGAAGAAAAGAAAGGGCAAGACGACGAAGGGGGAGGATCCTGATGGCATTATGCATCTCCACTCACAACCATGGAGCAACAGCGTCGTGGCCCTTGGACGGTGCTGGACACTGCTGCTCGCAGCTAGAGGGTGAGCAGTGAGCTACAGATGGTGCTAGGCATTGTCATTGGCAACACGGGACGACAACACGTCCCTTCGCGGGTGGCGATAGCCTCTTGTGAAGCGCTAGGGGATAGCCTCTTATGAGGCGCGCAACGATAGCTGCTTATGAAGCACAATGCAATAAGCGTGGGACGCAAGAGAAACCTGAGGACGGCGAAAGGCACCGAGCGCATGCAAGAAGCTTGCGGATGACGATAGGCACTGAGCGGATGAAGGATGCCTACGGACGGCGATAGTCATCGTCGCTACCCTTCACAGGTGGTGATAGGCATCGCCATCTTCGATAGGCAGAGGGTGCGAGAGAAGCCTACAGACGATGATAGGTGTTGCCGCTTCATGGGCGGCGATAAGCATCGCCTTCTGCGAAAGGCGTGAAACAGGGGCTCATTCATCTCCGCCGTCTGTGCTTCTCGCTGAAAAGTCGAGGACACATCTGCGGACGGTGATGAGCAGTGCCGTTTGCAAATCTTGCTGAGAGATAAAGATGAACGGAAAGAAGGAGAAAGAAGCTCGTGCATGGCACTGTCATCGCCATGCATGACTTATGAAACCACAGGAGGGGAAAAAAAAGAAAGAGGCATGCACGACACTTCCACTACCATGCATGGCCTCTGAGAGAAGCTCAGGAGGAAGAAGAAAGAGAATAAGAAAGAGAAGAAGAGAGGAAAGAAGAGAAGAGAGGAAAGAAGAGAAGAGAGAGAAAGAGATTTACGTTAAGCCGAGGGGTACCGTCCCAAAAATTTCTCTCTCCTTTTTTCTCTCTTAAGGCGTGACCCAACAATGAGAAAAGATGGAGATTTTCTTAAGCAAAAGTTTGGTCCTTGTATAATGAGAGTACGTGATATATATAGAGTTTTGCCCAAACATGGGTGGATTGATCAAAATTAAACCTAATTGCTGAAAATTAAGATTTAATTGAATTAAATAAAATAGGAAAATATGGTGAAAAATGACTGCTTTGCCCCTTCCTAACAATTGAGGAAATTCTAGAACTGTACCTGCTGCTGCCCTAAAACATGCATGATCTTTCATGGATGATCTGTGGTTGCTCGGGTGCCAGGTTTTTCGAAAGATGATTGTTTTCTTGTAGGCTCGGCGTGGCGATTGATTTGATATCAACTCCGAGCCATGGATCCTGGTTTTAAGCCATGATCATGTGACTTGAAATTTGGATGAATCTTGCAAACTTCAGCTCGATTTCGTGCCCGGTCGAAGATTTCACAACTTTTGAGTTTTGGCCGGAATCTGGATTCTGGCGTTGGAATTTGCAGTCACTTTATTGGCTTTTTGTGTGAAATCTGACTATTCATGATGCATGGGATTCAGACTAGTGATAGCCATGGATCTTATGCACGCGATGCAACTAGTTTCATTTCGATCGGGCTCGCGAGGGGTGTGACTTGGCCGCTCAAGTGAGGCATGTCGCGGTTGAATTTCCTGCAACTTCCTTCACAGATTGGCAATTTCTCTCTAGCTTTTCCTAGTGCTCAGGCGTTTTCACGGGGCATGCCACATATCGAAACACTCATCCTGATGATAGGAATACGCTCACAAAATTTGGGCATGATCAGACCTCGGACGAGTGAGATATGAGCATCGCAAGTCACTATTCGTGACTGCCCCTTTAATGGTGATTATTTGCAGGGTGGCCACACCGGAATAGAGTGCGGCTCCTCCTGTTTTGATCTTCTTCCTAGAGTGTCCGTTTAAGCTGAAATTTGACCACTGAGGGTTTTCAACTGTTCCAGATACAGTGGAGGTGGTACCACGATCATTTGATGCTCTGAAAGCAGGGTTCTAGTTATAAGGGTTCGTTTTAGGGTGCTAGAGGGTGATTTTGCCGACACTGGTTCTCAGTCTGCACTACTTTAAACATGTCAAAATGTGACGAAACTTGACAGGAGACTTTTTGGAGTTCTTATGAAGATATTGACCAGTTCTGGAGAGATTATGAGTGAGTCAAAATTTCCACTATTTGTCAGGCGTTTATTGACCGGCTTCTCTATTTTATTCCGCATCGGGGACCCATCGTGCTGAAAAATGTCTTAAAAAATTGAACAGCAAAAATTGTCGATACCTCAAAACTAACCTTTAGCATCTAAGCCTACCTTTACAACCTGTTGTCTCATCAAAACCCATGGCAGATCCAAAACTATATAGAAATGGTAATCGCAGGAACAAGGATGATGTGGCGACTGTATCTATGATCGTTGCATCACAGAACTCTCCCATTGAACTTTCCGAATGTTTCTCTTCCCAATCAACCCTAGTGCCTCAAAATTTCCCCTCTCAGTCATACGCACTCTCTCTCCTTGAAGCAGATCCCTCATTGTGCAAAGAAGCGGAAGAAGTAGTCGCCACTCTCTATACCGTCAAAGCCCAATTTGAGTTGGAGATGTAAAAAGTATGGGCACTCACCAGCTCTGAAGTCGAGGCATTCGAGGTCAATTAACGATCCTCTGGATCACCGAATAAAGATGAAGTGGAGGTTCAAGAAGCCCCTGAGGAGTGGGAAGAATGTGGATAGGCCACGACCGTTGATCTCGAAGAGATACACTTAAGTGATGAGAACGATCTAAGGCCAACTTTTATTTTAGCTAACATGTCGTATGATGAAAAAGAACATTATGTTGCCTTCCTACATGAGAATTAAGACATTTTTGCCTTATATTATCATGAGATGCCCAGTCTTGACCCCCAAGTTACAGTACATCTGCTCGACATCAACCCCTCCTTCAAACCTGTGAAACAGAAATCGAGAAGGATTCGGCCAGATAGATGCTGAGGTAACTAAGCTCAACGAAGCAGGTTTATTCGAGAAGTTAAATACCCGAAATGGCTTGCCAATGTTGTGCTAGTTAAAAAGAAGAACGGGAAAATTTGTGTCTGTATCGACTTCCGTGACTTGAACGCTGCTTGTCCAAAAGATGACTTCCCATTGCCATTATAGACACGCCATTTTAAATCTGGCAAATTCTATGGTTTTCTGAACCCTTAGGACCACATTATCCTAATAGTCCCTATTTAATTACCCCAAAACTACCCAAATTCTATCCCACTTTGAAGTAGAGCCTAATATCTTTCCAACGGTCCAAGAATTGCATGAATGAGACCCACGGATAAAACGATATAAAAAATGACAATTTAGTCCCTATGAGACCTAACTATCGAGCCACGAGCCTGGCTATAACGGGCCCGATAGGCCCAGACGCTGGCTGATGATGCAGTTAATGCATCTGATGATGCAGTAAACACCTTTTCTTTAATTAGATAAGACTAAAACTTCAAGATAAATAAAATTTTTTTCGAAAAACTCTAAAAAAATTAAGAAAAATCTCCAATTGAATCTTATAAATACCCCCTCTCCCTAACGCAAAAGGAGAGAGAAAAAGAGACAAAAAAAACCTTAAAAATATCTTGAAATTAGGAAAATTACCCAAAAATAGAAAAAACCCTTAGAAAATTCCTAAAAATTTAGGAAAAATCCCCAAAAATAAAAACAAGTTAGAGAAAATATCATAATTCATATTCAACCTCTGGAGATCACAAAACCCTTAGAAAACTAAGGAAGTTCTCCTCCATACCCCGAGAAAGACCGAGAGCTTTAGAAAAATGTTTTGATTGAAAACTCTAGATAAGATAGAAACCCTAGCCTCCTGAAGTCCTAACCCAAAGATTGAGAAAACCTAGACCTAGGTCACAAAAACCCTTGATCAAAACTAGAATTTGGGCACAACAACCCTAGATCTAACCCTTTACACCCGAGATCTGCTGATCAACATCCAAATCAGAGAGGCAAAGAGGACCGGTTCTGATACGGGCGA